>WBNM01016570.1:0-5000 GCA_013399055.1 Ramphastos sulfuratus | reverse complement strand
CTTGCAGAAGAATATAAGGGCTGGATTCTATAGTGCCTTGTTGCGATCACATCTTTCATTATAAATGCATAAACGGATGCACAGCACTGATATGCTGGTAATGAATAGCTTCAGAGAAATCACAAATATTACCCAGAATGGCCTTTCCATGGAATGCCAGGAACAACATAGTCTGTTTTCACCTCTTCCCCTACCACGCTTCACTGACTGTGTATTGCTCCTGTTTTAAAGGCAACCGGACTGACACACCTCAAATCACTCCTTACGGTACTGTCTCTGCACACCTGGAGCATAATTTAGACCATCTAGTTTTCAAGAAGTAACTACAGACAGAGGTTTTGGGGAAAGCCAGCCCATGCCAATACTCTGATGCTCCTGAAAAGTGTAAATCTTCCTGAACCTGGTCCTGCCTGGTTCTTTCCCCTCTTCCAGTGGATCTGCTGCATTCTGCGCTGTGCTGTGCCATGTTACAGGCTAGTGAGGAGGGTGCTGGTCCAGCCACAGTGGCCGGCGGGCATCAGGAGGGTCTTGTAGGGTAGAAAGCCCCAGCTGCAGCATCCTGCGGAGCCGATCAGTGCTGCTGCTGAGAGGTCGGTGGCAGGGGGAAGGCAACTGCTGAGCTGGAGCTGCCTCAGCCTGTTTTGTGTGCCCTGCTGCAATCTCCCTTTCACAGCTGGCCAGGACAGGCACAAAGCTGGCTGCCTGTACGTGTCCCACTGTTTCTCGCTGGTGCAAGAGTCTGCTGCCTTACTTCCAGATGCTAGAGAGGGCCCAGATACCTTTCCCAATGTTGTGAATAGCCTTCAAATCTATCCCTGCTGTCAAGCTGAACCACATGAATACCAACAGTCTTTTAGGAGCATGGCTGGCCATGGTCTTCAAGCACATGAGCAGTAACTTCTAATGTAATAAAACATGAAATATGGTTCACAGTTAAAATGGGAGCTAGCCTCAAAACCAACACCTATCCTCCCCACCACTGCTCCCCACAGCGCTGCACAATGAAGAAACAGGTTACTAAATGACGAAGGAGATGTTTGCTAACAACAAATGATGATATATTCATCTACTCTTCTTTCATACTGGAAATGTGAAGCATATCTGCTTTCAATAAGGCAAGTGCCCTCAACATCACAGCATTGCACAGGTGGGCAGGTGTCTATTCAGACGTTTCTGACCTTTCCATTAACTTGGAATTCAGTTTCCTAAAGGTAACTGTGAGACATCTTTTTGAGACACATCAAAGCATTTCCCTTGGTCTCAAGGGGCTACTTTAAAAGCTGCTGAAAAAAACCTCTGCATGGTGTGGGAATGCCCAGACTGACAGCTCTGCTGGCCCTTGTAGACCACCCCAAGAACACAAGAGACCTCCAAATGGGTTCCAATTCTGGCCCATTCTCGTAACTGGCTTTCAAAATTCTGTGGTTAGCATGGCACCTTTGGTTTGCAGTCTTGGGCAATGATTCAGACAACACAGGAGCTGCTACAAGATGATAGGACCTACCTGGTTAGTGAAGGAACTGGTTATTGATGAGATCAGCCCCAATTTGAAGTCGGAAGACTAGGACCCAACTCTCCACATATGCCAGTGGTGTAGTTTCTGTCTCTTGGAGACACAAAGGTTCCTGGATCAGCACACGCACAGCACCACTCCTCTAAAAAAGCTTAAGGGAATTTTAGTTTTGAGACCCACTGTCTGATTATCATAGAATTATAGAATCATAGAATCAACCAGGTTGGACGAGACCTTCAAGATCATCCAGTCCAACCTATCACCCAGCCCTATGCATTCAACTAGACCATGGCACTAAGTGCCTTATCCAGTATTTTCTTGAACACCTCCAGGGACAGCCACTCCACCATCTCCCTGAGCAGCCCATTCCAATGGCAAATCACTCTCTCTGTGAAGAACTTCCTCCTAATATCCAGCCTATACCTCCCCCGGCACAGCTTGAGACTGTGTCCCCTCATTCTGTTGCTGGTTGCCTGGGAGAAGAGACGGACCCCCACCTGGCTACAACCTCCTTTCAGAGAGTTGTAGACAGCAATGAGGTCACCTCTGAGCCTCCTCTTTTCCACACTAAACAATCCCTACTGTACAGCAAAGACAATTCTTAAGAAGCAAGAGTGACAAAGAGCCATATTTATATTTTAAAAATGTTGATGAAATCCAGTGTTATGACCTGTTATGACTGATTTAAGACTTCTATTTTCTTTAACATTTTTCAATTATTGCCCCCTCGCACACACAATATTCATCAGCTTAGAAAAATCTCTCTGGCCAGCATGCAGATTTTCAGTTCAGTCACTACACTACATGAGTTCTAGATCTGAGAGGCCAAAAAAACATCTATTTGACTAAAGAGCTATAAGGCAGTCATAAAAATTATGGATCACAGAAATAAGCAATTAGTGTTATCTTCAATTGCTTTATTGGCAGTATTCACTCGTTAGAATAGAGGCAGCAGTAAAACAGATTGCAACATACTGTATAACAGCATATGGGATTTTACATTATAATGCTATTCTCTGCCAAGAAGTCATATTTTCATTTGAATGCATGGAACAGATTATCACAGGGTTTCCAGCATTAGAAGTGGATGACCCTCTCTCTCTGCCTTTCCTCCTCCCTTCCCCCCAGCCTCTTGGCTATTAGGCAGCTTTTTAGGTTATGACTACATCAAAATAAGCATGGCAACAGAGCAGTAATAAGGAAGCTCTGACTATTGAATATTGACTTGTGCTCTGAGACCCCTGGCTCACGCAGAATGGGCATGTCACAGAGCTATGGAGATAATAAACTCCGCTGCGACGGCAGTGGGTAGACGAGGAGTTGAGGGTTTGCCAGTCTTTTCACCCAGCTGGCTTCAGCTCTAGAGGAAGCTGCTTGCCCGCCCATCTAATCACAGCTGAAGTGCCACAAAGGCAGCCACTAGCAAGAGGGCTGGAAATAAAACAATAGGAATAATAAGAGGGGGAAAAACAGATTCTTTATACTGTATTTAACATTAGGGATATTTTCTGCAATTGTTTGTGTGTGTCTGTAGCTTGTCTCTACAGAGCAATGCCAGCACTTTGGTGCAGACAATTGATTCCCCTGAGGACTGACACGCAAGGCCTGTGGTTCACCAGCACATCAGCAACCAATGTGCAAATATTAATATCTGGATTTTTATGGAAATTAAAATGAACATGCTGTATCACACCAACTCCCTCAGCACAATACAAAAAGTGAAGGATGCCGAAAGCTTCAAACCCCCCAAAAGACAACTTGCATAGGAGTTGTACTCAAAGCTGGTTCAATAAATACCTGTCTCCAAATGTACTTCCTTTGAAATGTCTACATATTGTTGAAGGGAGGGAAGAAGGGGGAGAGAGGGGTTAAATGCTTTATCAAAATGCTCCAAGGGGAAAAAGCATTTGCCACTCTAGGAACACAGGAACTGGAAAAGCTAGAGGCATAGGTAGTAATTTACCAGAACAAAGAAATTGGATAGAATTAGGTTTCATGTGTTACCATTTATTCAGATGTAATGAAAGCCAAATAATTTGATAAAGACGCAATTCCCATCTGTATCTCTGAATTTCTGCACATATTCAAAACAGTTTATGTGGAGCACAGTTCAGATTTTAGAATTTCAGTTCAGTTTTAGATTTCAGAAGTTTAGCTTTGTTACCAGAACAACACTATGCTGAATGTTGATGAAATGATGAAAAACAAATTAATATGTTGAACTACATACCACTCTTCAATATGCATACACTCTTTTTGAGCATAGCTTTCTTAGGGGACAAGAATACTACTATAATATCTCCTGTTATTCTTGAAATTATATGAAAAAAATTCCTTCTAAGCAGTAACCGAAGATAATTAAAACAGTCTGATAACCTCTCAATTTCTATATTAGACACTACAGTCAGAATCTCCATACTATTTGCCACAGAAAGAGCTACAGAAATATTAGCAATGAAGAAATTTGGGTTTTAAAGGTTCTGAAGTTTTCTAGATAATTTACTGGGCAGATGAGTGTGAACATGCATGTAAGAGGCAAAAAATTCTGGGAAGATGAGGGGAATTTCTAAGGTGTTGAAAGAGGATAACCATCTCTCTCTGCATTCTGGTTCAACATCCTTACCATCGTGTCATTTTATTTAAAGCTTATCAAATACTTTAAGAAAGCAAATTCCTTTTATTTTTGTTTAGGAAGAGGGGTGGCAGGAATTAAAAAAAACAAAAATCACAGAAGGAAGAAAACAATAGCTTCCTCCTTGCTCAAAAATGTTCAGATCAGGCATTCAGCTTTTTCTGAAATCTAAAAGAAGTCACGGAGGAGTATAGTGGGGCTGGCTTTACACCTATTGCACAGCATGTCACGAGCAGGACAACACTCTGGTAAGAAACAGCTAGTGAACAGCTGTATATCGCTGTAACTTCCTGTGGCTCCTATCGCTAATGTTTTGTTGATTTGCCACATGAACTTGCTTAGTTAAATCTCCTTTCCAGCACCATCCCTGGCATTAAAATCCAGGGGAATTTGTTATTATCCTCAGTGGTAGCAGGTCCCAGCACTTGTCAAAAGAGCAGGCTGCTCCACTCAGGTGCTAAAATGTGAGCACTTCCACCAATCAGGCCCCATACAAGAACGCACCTTTATAACACTGAGATTTGCTAGTTTTCCTCCCTTCTTTGAAAAGCTAAGGGCTTCTTGCAAGGAGCTGCGCAATTATCAGCGTTCACTGACCTCAGCAGGATCTGATGGCATTAAGCATTACACAGGACTGAGTTGTTTGGGAAACTGAGTAAAAGGGAAAGCAAATAATCTGGTCGCTGCTCATCACTATGCAAAATCGGTGGAAGTAACATGAGCAACAGGCCCAGGATACCTTGGAATGCCGATCATCTTCACGTACAAAATCCACAGAAAGCAGTTGCTTTTTGTAAAACTAAACTCTGTTTAATAGCAATCTTTTCTCCCTCCCCTTCCAACGCACCCCCCACC
>WBNM01016569.1:269173-423709 GCA_013399055.1 Ramphastos sulfuratus | reverse complement strand
TCTATGATTCTATGACTATTATTGAAAGCATCTCCATGAAATGGGCACCTCTTAAATCATAAATCAGCTTTTATATGACAGTTTTGATGTGACAGAAAGAGGAGCAGGTATTGAGGGGGCTTATGCCTATCAGCCCTGCAAATTCCACACAGCAATGGATCTCTGGGCAAGATTACCTTCCAGGTTCCATGCCAACAAAACCATGTCCAGCTGCAGATGCCACACCAGGAGGTGGTGTAGAAGAGCTGCAAAGGTCGGTTCTAATGCCACGGATAGCATGGTGGCTACTTCACAAAGCAGGAATAACTTGACTTGGAGCTTCCCCAGCAGGCACAGGGCTGCCAGGCTGGGGAAGAAAGGTTGTTAACTGAGCTCCTGATGAGGCAATTATCCAGAACGTGGTCTCTTGCTAATGAGTCTGTAATGGTATCATTCTTCAAAGAGCACAAACTGCTGCAGTGCTGCATAACAGAACAACAGTTGAGTTCCACTATGCAATCCTCCACAGCAAGCTTTACTGATGCACTCTGCAAACATATTAAAGGTCATCAACCCACTACAGCCAGACAGACAACTGAGCTCTGCCTCCTGTTCCTGGGCTTCCATCAGAAGTCAGACTTCCTTCAAGCAAAAGTAACATTTAAGGGCTCCATCTCAGCAACATTTCTTTAAAACCTCAAGTTCTCACAGCAGAACAGATGTAAGGGAAAAAAATACTTTGTGGTCACCTGTTCTATAAAAACATATCAGCACAGAGCAAGCAGAGCACCTCAGAGGCTTCTTGTTCTTCCAAGTATTTTGTTCTCAGGAGACAGAAAAAGGGTACCAATAAATTATGTACCTCAGAGTACTCTCTCCAATAAGTTAGGACAAGAAGAGAAACACTCTAAACCTACCCCTACCAGCTTACCTTATACAAAGACATGGGAGATACTCCAGTAATAAACTGTTGCATAACAAGTCAAGCATTTGGCCAAATAGAACTAAGAAATAAAACCATTAAACCGTTGAACTGAGCTCCCATTCCCACATGGGTGGCCAATGCCAAGTGCTCTACTTCAAAACAAACTAAACGGTTTGGAGTTTGGGTGGTTTTTTCCTTTTTTTTTTTTTTTCCCCCCCTCCAATTAACAGCTGAGATAGAAAAACTCAAGCTTGAAGCAAGTGTCAACACAAGGAACAACACTAAAGTCTGAACTCTCTAATTCAAACACATTGCAAAACCCAGCTAAGCTGCAAGCAGGGAGATTTCCTTCTGGGCCTTGGGATTTACCAAGTTTTACCCTGCTGTGTTTTATAACACAACTACGTTTTATAATACTTGATACACCATTGCTAGCCTAATGAGGCAACGTACACCATTCTGACTTAAGGCACAGGCAACCCCAAGGGAAAACACATATAACAGGTTTACCCTGGGCCAAGGCATCCACAGAACTAAAGCTTGGAGTGAAGCCTAGAGATATCAGCAGGTATCTGATGTCCCCTTGGCCTAAGTAGATATGAGAATGTGTTGTAATTGAAAAAGCCTTCTACATCAACTATAACTCACTGCATGGTTCACCTACTTTTCCTGTAAACTCATCTCCTTTTTTTATTAGCAACTCTCAACCAGTTCTTCATTTTTAATTCCCAACTCTTCCTACACAGAAACAGGCAAAATCACTTCTGATTTTACTGTCTAGAGAGCTGAAGTTTGCAGAGTTTGGCCTTCCATTCACCATAACAATATTAAGCCAAGCAAAGTAAATTATTTTTTTGCAATCTGAGCCACAGTGTTCTCCAGAGAGTCAGCACAAAGAGTATGTGAGAGTTGCCACGCTCCTGGCAGCTGCTGTTCCTAGAGAGGCAGGCTGCTGCTTTCTGAACCAGACCACAGCAGCCAGTTTGGTGTTTTAAAAGGTTGCTGTGCCCAGTCAGGTACAGAAAGGGTCACTGCTGCAGGCTGGATGGCAGAGACATGAGGTCTGGCCATCACCCTACAGGGATGAGACCAGCACCCAATGCTCTGGGCTACAAACACACTTGACAGTGCAAATGGGAGAGGTCTTCTCTAAATTAACTCTCTTAGTGCCATCAGCAGCTGCTTCTCATGCCAAGACTCAACTCCCAACTTCCTTCCACTTGCAGACCTCTCCTAGGCACTAATAAACAGCACATCCCACACTAACACTCTGGATATGAAAGGCCAGAGCTAATCAGACACTTATCTTTGCTTCCCTCCACAGTTTAGACAGATGTAGGGAACAGGGAAGAAAGAAATAGTCTGGCAGTACCTCATGGGCAAGCTGGGTCCCTGAACACAAGGTCCTTTTTGTGTTTTGTTCCTTCTAAGTCTTGCTCAGACTGTGGGGAAGGATAATGCTGCACTTCCTAATCCTGCACTAGCACCAGGTTACTTCAAAGCAAGGAACACATTACTCCTCTCCCCTGCCTTAGCAACACACATACAGGCATTCATCGAGGTGACTTCTTCCATGCCTGTCTCAGTCAAGCAAGATCCCAATTGCAGACTAGAGAAGCAGAAGTGACAGTAAAGTTTTTCTCAATTGTTATGCTTGAACAGCTAAAATCAGAGTAACTTAACAAGACTGTGGCTCAGCCCAGATAAAGCAGGTCACTATTCAAACCTGCTTGGGAACAGATGGTTGGCTTAAACAAGGTTCAAAACTAACTGTTCAAGATGTCTACCCAAACAGACAGAACCCTTGGGAGTTGCTGTCCATGGAAAAATTCAACTTTCATCAGTTAATTGGACTAATTTCTGTGAATGCCTCAATATGGCAGTGTGGAGCAGTGACTGGATGACAGGAGTGGGGGAGAAATGGGGATGTGGGGACTTTCTGATCTTTCACTATGTCCTACCAAACACAGCACCTACCTGGTCTGTCATCACACTTCTTACCCCCTCAGATGAGCACAGCTTCACTCAACATTTGTGAACACCTAAAAAGTGTCTGCACAATTTATGTGCTCTCTGCTGTGCATATATTCATCAACCACATAAAGTACTTATGCCCAGAGCCTGAGCAAGACACTTAAGTCAGTTGTGCCCAAGCCTTCAGCTCAGAGACATTCCTCCTTTCCAGAGGTTGACAGAGCAGAAAGCTAAGATCATGAACAAGCAGTTCAAGCAAGGATTAGGAGGAGTATGGAAACAAGCAGCAAGTAACTAAATCATTCTGCAAAAGAAGAGATTGCTACTACCATTCACTTCCACTTGACTGTGCTTCTGTAGCACTGCTGCTGATCTGAAAGGAACAGAGCAGCAGAGAGGGGACATACTTTAACAGTGGAGACTTGAGCATGCTGGCAGGAACGTGGAGAACTGCTGGGAGCCAGGACAGACTCTGTAATTCCTGCCTGTCTTCCTACCTGCTCAGCCACAGCAGAAGCAAGGAAGCGTGAGGCCCCCTAGCCGTGTCGTGATGCACACATCAACGTGCATCGTGGTTAGCAAACAGTCTGAGATCCTGTGAGTCACAACAAATACTAAGTTTTGCAGTGCAGCAACCTGCCTTTTGAAATTCAATAAATCATCTGGACAGTTTTAGTCTGTATCCCTAGGAGAAACAGAGGAGTTGGCACATTTCTTCTGAGAAGGCAAATGACCCCTTGAAGTTTTTCTGACGCAGCTTTTGGACAGCAGAAGAGTTTTACTTCACATCCAATCTACTAGACAATAGAAATCTTTTAAATGACTCAGACCTCACTGAAGGTCTGAGAGAATACCTGTCTTTAATGCTCTTTGTTTCCTCCAAAAGTGAATACTGTCATGTGCATTAGGATCAAGTTACAGTTCAGAAAGCTTACCAGCTTGGCCATTTTTACTGGTTCTCAGTGTCTATCAGAACTCAGAATAATAGTGAGAACTTGCACAAAGAGAGAAGTTGTCAAGTGGAACCATGGCCAGGACTTGCAGATTCCTTGGTCAGATGCCCTGAAACTATTGGCTTCATCTCATCACAGCAAGGAGCTGACGAATTTGGCAGTTGTGCCCTTCCTGCATGATGTCCCTAGATCATTACCAGGTCCATGCTTTAAAGGTTACTCATCCCCTGCAAAACTGCAAGTCTGTGAACTACACCCACAGCTCATGAAATCTGCTGTAGTCCATGGATCATGCTTGTCTAGTACTTGTGGTAGTATCCTGTAATTAGGCACCCAGTGAGCACAGTTCACATACCAGTCTCTCAAACTTCACTGTAACCATGGGAACCACATTTTGCAACTCTTCTAACTCAATTTTGTTGGTAGAAGTACACTTCACCACATTGCTTCCTCAGAGTTGACCCAGCACAAGCAAACTTTTAAATGAGCCATCTCTACAGACTTCTACAGCCTTGGGGAAGCACACAGGGATTCTGTACAGGACTGAACAGACCCCAACCACTCTAGCATCACAGGAGGTGATTTTCAGGTATCCTTTACTCTGCTCTCGTCAGACCCCATCTGGAGTCCTGTGTACAGTTCTGGAGCCCCCAGCACAGGAAGGACATGGCTCTGCAGCCTGGAAAAGAGAAGGCTTCCAGGAGACCTTCCAGTATCTGAAGGGGGCCTACAGGAAGGCTGGGGAGGGACTATTGACAAGGTCTTGCAATGACAGGACAAGGGCCAATGGATTTGAATTGGCAGAGGGAAGACTTAGACTGGATGTTAGGAGGAAGTTCTTTCCAGTGAGGGTGGTGAGACACTGGCACAGGTTGCCCAGGGAGGTTGTGGCTGCTCCCTCCCTGGAGGTGTTCAAGGCCAGGTTGGATGAGGCCTTGAGTGAGCTGTACTAGTGGGAGGTGTCCCTGCCTATGGCAGGGGGTTGGAACTAGATGATCCTTGAGGTCCCTTCCAACCTTACCATTCTATGATTCTATGATTTATGATTTATCAGTCTCATCAAAACAGAAGAACTGTATTTCACTTTACATAAAGAATCCACAAGAGGAACAACTCAGAGACATCACCATAGGCACCCACTAAAAACAAAACACTAAATGCTCTGCATAGTTGATCCTGACTCCCAGTTTCAAGTCTGCAGCACAATGCAGCATTCAACAGCTCCAAAACAGAGCCACATTCTCCTCAAAGACAGTAGCACCTTCCATAGTATTTCTACCAAGACATGGGGTCCAGGAAACATTTGTACATTTAGATGATGAGCACAGCTCAGACAGAAACCTTGGCTCTTTCCTAGGTTACAAAGCTTTCCTGAAATTCCTTGCAACAAGCCAGTGAAATGTCTCCAAGGGAATCGGAGATAACCGAAGCTCTTCACAGGCTGCACACTTCACAGGCACCCGCCAGAATACCTCCACTTCTTCCTCAAAGCAAAAATCTCACTGTCAGAAACCATTACACTCCTGAGGGTTGCTGAGGAGGCTCAGAACCCCCCAGAGAAAGCCTTGCTTTCAACATGCAATGAATGCAACTGCTTCTGAGAAGAGTTTTACAGCCACAGTCTTTGGCAGCCATGAAGGGCCCTTGCCTTTGCAGTAAGGCAAACACAGCAGTTGAACAAAGCATCTTTGTAAATCAACCAAGAAAATTTCATCAGAATGAGGAAGTTCTTTACAATAAGAGTGGTAAAGTACTGCAACAGGCTGCCCAGGGATGTGGTTGAGGCCCCATCCCTGGAGACATCCAAGATCAGACATCATGTGGCCCTGGGCAGCTTCATCGAGTTGGAGGTGTTCCTGCTCACTGCAGGGGGCCTGGACAAGGTGACTTTTGAGGGTCCCTTCCAACCTGGTGCAATCTGTGAGACAGCCTCCTACAGCACATAGTTCACTTCAAAGTTTTACGAACACTCTTGAATGCTTGGATAGTTTCGAACTGGAAATTCTACCTTCAAAAGTTTATGCAATGCTAACTCACTCTTAGTGTCTTAGATTTGGTTTGGGTTTTCATGTTCACATTTCTTGGTGCTGCACTAGCAAGAGTACATATTTTTTGCCAGCAGTTAAGTTTCAGTGGAAATGTATAACCTCCTTCCAGGAAATAGGATTGTTATATGCTACTTATCTTCCCAAGGGAGATTTTCAATAGTCTGTCTCACTATATTACTAACACACACAATAAACAGGAACAAATAGTCCCCTCTGCAATAGGTTAGAAAGAAGCTGGAAGAGGAAGTGAGGGGAATAAAAACAAACTGAGGGTTTGCTAAGCCAGCACCAAAGCAGCTGATACACTTTCAGAAGGCTGGTGTTTGATGCTCTCTAATAATCCCATTACAGCACGCGTCATGCCAGTGGCACACAGAAACGTCCAAAACATTACCAACCATGCAAATGCTGTAGGCAAGGTGAGGAATCCAGCAGCTGAGATGACTGCAGACTACACAAGCAGCACTCAAAGCAGCCTGTTTGTGCCAGAGGTAGAATATTTAACTAGTACTACTCAGAGCACCAAATGTGATTAATCCACAACAAAAGACAACAACAATGACATTATGTTCAAGGTGGAAAATTAAGGACAACATTTTGTCCTCTCTGTAGCTGAAAGTTTTAAGGTAGATTGCTGGCAGTGCTCATTAAGTGTTACCCTTTCTATAGGGAAGACATCTGCAAGGAAGGAAGATGGTCCATGCCATCCTGNGCTGCACTCACACTGCAGGCTCATGTTGAGCTTTTCCTCAACCCAGACCCCCAGGTCCTTTTCCTCAGGGCTGCTTTGGGTTTCTTGACTTTACCTGGATAACTGCTGAATGAGAGCCGTTTGGTGCTGGTGTATGCATCAGCTATGTTGAAGTTCCAGTGTTTATATATTCTCAGTGTGGCTGCATATGTAAACCAGCTGGAATGGGCAAAAAAGATATTCTCATAGCCAGGTAGAACCTGGAAAACAGAAGTAGAAAGATTATTAATTGCAGACTCTACCATACTCTGCATTTTTTTGTGCTTGATAGAAACTGGGAGAACAACTTGTTTTAAAGTATTTTGATTAATTGCATTGCTCAAGGAGCAGATTCCTGTGCTTTTAACTGTGCACTTCACAATGTATTTCTGAAACTCATGGAAATAATTCTTCCCCCGGTGCTGCTTTCAAATAATTAATTGTCATTTTTCAAAATGAAACAGTTTAGGGCTTTTGGGGACACCTGCATCACACAGTATGTTTTGTTTTCCCAAATATGTATATTTAGACTGGATGTTAGGAGGAAGTTCTTTACAGTGAGGGTGGTGAGGCACTGGAACAGGTTGCCCAGGGAGGTTGTGGATGCTCCCTCCCTGGAGATGTTCAAGGTCAGGTTGGACGAGGCCTTGAGTGACCTGTACTAGTGGGAGGTGTCCCTGCCTCTGGCAGGGGGTTGGAACTAGATGATCCTTGAGGTCTCCTTCCAACCTTACCATTCTATGATTCTGTGAAATGAAAAATTTAATTGCCACCATGCCATGTTTCTCAAAAGCATTTTTTCTGTCATTACTCCCACTGGAAAGCTGTTCCAGAGTGTGCCGTTGTTAACAATTCCCACTGGAAAGCTGTTCCTGAGTATAACAACTCCCACTGGAAAGCTGTTCCAGAGTACCATTGTTAACAACCTCCACTGGAAAGCTGTTCCAGAGTGCCACTGTTAACAACTCCCACTGGAAAGCTGTTCCTGAGTATAACAACTCCCATTGGAAAGCTGCTCCAGAATACCAACTGTTAACACTTAGAAGACATTAGCCACTTGCACCCATTTGTTCTTGTGTTAGCACTGTCCTTCCATTTCAGTAATCCTCTTCCCTGCCTCCCTGCCCAGTGTGTCTGTAAACGTTCACAAGATCCCCCTTCAGAATTCACTGGGCTAGGTGAAATGTTACCCTCTTCCCATCTCCTCTCCACAGCAGCTCCTCACTCCCTGGTAATTTAAGTAGCTTTCCATTTGCTTATCTCAGTGGGTTTGGTATTTTTCCTGTCCTTGGGTACAAGTAAGGAAAACTGGACCCAAAATCCTACTGGGGCACCTCTATTGACAGGAGTCTCTTTAGGCACGTGCAGCATAAAGAGTGAGGGCTCCAGAAGTCCAGAGCCATGACATTACAAATCAACACAATTACTGAAGTTGTTGGTGATTACCTTGATGAGTGCAGAGCAGTGACCCATATCCCACTGATATCTCCCATGGCCTCCTGGCTCCACAGTGCATTGTCCACTCCGTGTGGAATACTCAAATAATGCAGGAATGAGGTCCAACAGGTCTCCAACTGCATTCAGAAATTGGACATCAAAGATGCTCAGTGGCTAAGAAACAGGAAAAAAAAGAAACCACAAAAAGCACATTCAACAGAGAAGCATCAAGCCAATCTCAGCTCTTAGAATTTTTCTTCTGCTCTCAAAGGAGACTCTTACATGGTATATGAAATACCTGTTCACAAGGCCTAGGTGCTCAAAAATTCAGTGTGGCACCTAAGTATCTCTTTAAGGGTCTGGCCTTTGTAGTGGCATTACCACTGCTAACATTTCTAAGGCAAAAAAAAGGAGGCTCTAGCAGTAGCTTAGGAAACTTTTGTGTCTCTTTGCAAGCAGCACAACAATCAGTCTGCTATTGCTGTTACACTTGAGTAATGGCAAGATTTTATTTTCTTTTTACCTATTGGTCTGTGAATACCTTTACATTAACAAACACTCTTGGGAGTTTGGGGCTTTTTAAAGACTGCAATTTAAGTCATGCTCAGGACTGAGGAGGAAACAAACATGGCCAGCAAGATACATTAATAATACTAATCAGGTACAGAAGCAGCTGAAGAAAGGAAGTCAGTCAAAAGGCACTCTGCTATGTGCTTCTGAAAACCCCTTGCAGTTGGAGCTAGCCAGAGTTAACTACACACTGCTCATTGTGCAACATGCTCTTCAGAACCTCTTCACAAATAAGAGCCTTAACAGTGGTCAGACCTCAGCCTTCAAAGATTGCTTTCCTGTTCTTGTTTGCACTGTGCCTTTAACTAAGGTAAAGCTTGACGAAAAGAAATCAGAGCACACATCACTGTAGGGCTATGAGCAGTGATTTTAGAATGGGACATAATCACACAGCAAGGAAACAGATTGCTGGCAATATAAATCACTATTATTAAACCACATAGCTCACCTGTCTACAAACTCCATAAAGGGAAGACAAGGACAGTGAAAAAATAAACAGCACCAAGTCCATCTACTTTTTACTCAGAAGGCAGAATTCTGTGTTATCCATCTGCTGGTTTGGCAGAGCAAATAACCAACAGGAAAATCCAAACCAATGTAAACTCTAGTCCATATATCCCAGGGGAAACAACTAAACCTTCCCACAACATTTACCAAGACAAATGAGAGAAATAAGCCAATTTCATGACTAAAATCACACATCACAGAAGGCCCTAACAGCTGCTACACTTCGAGGAAGAAATCCAAAGCAAGCTTTCCTAGATGTTGTATTGTTTTAGCTCAACGTGGTTTTGCTGTAAGGACCCAAACAGGCAGCACCTAGGGCCACAACTGAAAAACAAAGATGCATCTTTGGATAGTTTTAAGCAACCTGTTGGTATGAATCATTTATAAACCAGTCCCAACAATTGCTATCTCACTGGAATCCATGCAGAGACTTGGCACTGTTTCAGCATCAATTTTTCCCCATCCAGCTGCACTTCGAGGTCTGTAAGCCCACCACAGAATGAGGAGAAGCTGCTTTCCAGTGTCTGATTTACAGAGTCATTACTGCAGAGTGCTAGTACAAGGGGAGCAAACAGGATTGCACTGGGAATGCTCAGCCAGCCCTGAGACATTTTAATTGTCCTTGCTATCCATTTGCTACCACTCCATGATCCGCTTCATAAAACCTGCATTCATTGCAACACTTGCAGGTAGCTATGCTGATACTGCTGCAGCATCACTTGGAAATGCCTGTGTGTTTGCTAAAAATTTCCTATTTCTGTGCTATCTTACAGTCATTTCAGGTCCAAAAGTCAGTAGTTACTAGGAAGGCCATTCAAGCTAGGAAAAAGGTGCCAAAGGAGCTACCAGAACTACATGCATAGGAAGGTGGCCAAAAAGCAGGAGGAAAGACTCACTTGGGCAAAAAAGCAAAGGTTATGTAAATTCCTAGGGCTCCACTGGGTGAGATTAGGCTTCCAGCTCCCAAAATATCAGAGAAAAGGAACTACATTGTTAAACACCCACTAGGGTTCTGGGTTTATTCTCCTTTTGAGGGGCAAGCAAATTTTATTCCAATTTATTGCCAAGAATTCATCACTCTGTTTGGATAAACCTGGGTTTGTTTTTAAGATGGTCTGATGCTCAGTGATATCATAGCACAGAGCTTCTCTGCACTCTCAGTATAAGAATGGATTCAAACAGAAGACTCAGGTGTCTGCAATGCAGGCCAAATTTGGGGGCTTTTAGAGTGGCCTGAAGGGTGAGGAGGCATCTGTCACAAGGCAGAGAGCCCCAGTTTGGGAATAACTACAGCTGATTTCCAAGACATATGGAGAATCTTTTCTATGAGGAGTTAATCAGGGTCCACTAGCAAGAACTGAACAAAAATAAGCATGCATCATAACCAGCACAGGGCATATTAATGTGTTTTGTAATCACAGGAAAACTTTTTGCATGTATGGGTTACATTCTGAAGAGTGAATGAATGAGTTAAACTGACAAGCAGAGAGAAGGCACAGCCATGACAAGAGGAAGAAAGTTCTTTGCTAGAATGTGTGGCTCCTCCAGGGTACCAGCCTGAATAGCAGAAAAAAAACCCACAAAACAAAACAACACCACAAACAACCAAAAACCACCAAATAAATTTAAATTAACTTTTATCTATATCAACTTTAAGGAGAAATAAACTTGGAAAGGGTAGCAGGTAGGGGAGAGCCAACCTTAGAGGCTTAGCTACACAGAACATTAAAATAGAGAAGTTATTCCCTAATAATTGTTTTCCAGTAACTTCCCCATGGGTGAGCATTCTCAATACAAAATAAGGAAGAACAGAGAACTGTCTTAGAATCACTGTATTTAAAACCCTGACACCTTCTTATTCAAGAGCAATTTCCCTGTGTAGACAAGCCCCAGATTAATCACAGCGTTGGTAGAGCATTAGGCAGATGAAAAGACTCCATGCTCCCTGAGTGGCCCCTCCTTCAGAAATTGTCTTGACAAAAGGGTTGGGTTTGTTTACTGCATAGAAAATGTTGCTAAACCAGATGGAATAATATCACACTTTAAAAGGAAAATGTATTCAGGTTTTGACATTGTTCTTTATCATGCCTGTAACTATCAAATTCAGTATTATGTTGCCTTCATGAAGGTCTTAAATGGAAGCCCCTACACAAAACAGCCCTGCAGGAAACCAGACTCCATGCAATTAAAAACGAGCTTAGAACATCACACTACAAAACATTTGCTTCATATTTATAGGAATTAAAAAAAAAAATACACTCTAGTGCCACTATCAAACATTTCAGAGTCCAGATTTCCAGATTTTCTTTCTGTATTAAGGCTCAGTTATCTGTGGCAGACAACACTTTTNAGGGGGTTGGAACTAGATGATCCTTGAGGTCCCTTCCAGCCTTACTACTCTATGATTCTAGAAGTAAACTTCAAGTTTAGAGGAGAACAGAAAACCAGAACATTTCAGAGCAAGCTGTGTGCACAGAACCCAGCTCTCATTTAGGCATTGTGTGGATCTGGCATAGCTTCAAACTGTCATGACAGGACAGTGGAAAGACCTTTTTACTTGTCTTCCTCAAAGACACCTCAAAGTGCAGATCAGCTAATCCACCAAATGTAAAACTCCAACACACTTGCAAGTTTGAAAAGCTCTGTGTACTACTGATAAGGAACCTTGACACATGACATATGTAACATTCAAAGCAGAGTAACTACTGAAGCAGCTTGTTTCCATTCTCCTGGAAAGGGAACGATTTTCATAGAATCATTAGAATGGTTTCAGCTGGCAAAGAGCTCCAAGATCATCAAATCCAGCCACCAACCTAACACCACCATGGCCATTAAACCATGTCCTGAAGTGCCATGTCCATACACTCCTTGAACAGCTCCAGGGACAGTGACTCCACCATACTTCTGGGCAGCCTGTTCCAATGCTTGACCACTCTTTCCATAAAGAATACTTTTCTAATACCCAATCTAAATCTCCACAGTCGCAATTTTAGGCCATTTCCTCTTGTTCTATCACTTGATACTAGGGAGAAGAGACCAACCCCTACTTCACTATGACCTCCTTTCAGGTAGAAAGCAATGAGGTCTTCCTCTCAGCCTCCTCTTATCCAGACCGAACAATCCCAGTCCCCTCCCAACTACTCCTCATAAGACTTGGTTCTCTCAACCCTTCATCAGCTTCACTGCCACACTCCAGCAACTCAATGTCCTTCTTGACATGATTTTATTCAACTCTGCCCAGTGCTCAGTGTTGAGAAGTATGGACTCTGTAAACATGGCACCTTTTCCCCATCTGCTTTAGATCTTTTGGCCTATCCTTGTCAACCAACCAACTTCCCAGTGTTCAGGACAGCACTCTGTCCAGGTATGAACATTCACTGGAGGCAGGGGAAGGGAATGCAAGAACTTCAAAATCCATCTCCACCTTCCCTTCTCTTTGCCATGTCTCTGATCTTTTGGGAGTTAAGGAAAAAGGCTTTCCAGTCTTTCTTCTGTAACATTTGTTCTTCTTCTAAACTTAGGGCAGTGGGGGAAAACTGCCCTCTACACATGGAGAACAATCAGATCAATTGAGAAGTACACAGAGTTTTCCTCAATAGCAGTTAGAACATCAGGCAACAAAATACAGCCTGTCACATGCTGGGTTTTAGCTTGGGGTTTGCTAAGTATGGGGCATTTTGTTTAGGTTTACTTTCAAGGCTCTGTGGTGTTAAAAAAAAAAAAAGAAAAGGAAAAGAAAACCACCACAACCCCCACACAACATATTCTCCCTATCTCTGATATTCATTGACATCATGAACCCAAACAACTGCACCACTAAAGATAAACTTGTTCCCAATAATAATAATCCTAAAACAACACACAGATAGAAAGGGTTTTTTTTAAAGGAACAAAAAGTATCATCTACTAAAGGCAAGAGACTCTCAAAGCACTAAGGAAAATGTGAAATAGGAATGAGATTTGCTTTTTAAAAACATTCAGAATTCCTTGTGGGGGTCTTCAGTAACAAGTTTCAATTGTTTAAGGTGAGAAATGAACCAATGGAAATAGTAAATGTTTGTTACTGCAGTTGCTGCCCAAAGAAAGATCAAAACAAAAGATGAAGAACAAAACTAAACCAAAGTACAATACTTAGACGTAAGAGAAAAAAAAAACTAAGAAAAAATTAACCTATTAGGTGAATTTATTTGCCAAACATCCTACTTACTAACAGTTTAAGAGATTAAATAAAAGAACTTTTTAAACATTCTTACATATACTGCAAAAGCAAAGTTGAAAATAGCCTCCTTATTGGAGGACAGATGTTGTTTAATCACATGAAATAAGGAAGATACTGTTGGTCTCCTCAGGTTTTTTTGTTGTTTTATTTGTCAATTTTGTTTGGACCTTTAGAGCCAGCAGTTTACAGAAGTTGGGTTGATTCTCAACTCAGTGTGGATGTGTCAAAGCCAAAATACTAGACACTAACATTGCAACTTCACCTGTTTAGTGACTGTGTAAGCTCAGCACAGAAACCTTCACACTATTTCCTGAAAGGGATCCTAGAAGCACTAAATATGTACCCAAATAGCTTCCAAAAGCCTTTGAAGCTAGCATGGATCCAACAAAGTATTTTTGCAGAGTTGCCAGGTATCATTCTGATGACAAGGAAAACCAAACACCTAGGTGCAAGAGCAACTGTCCAAGCTGTACTCAAAGGTAAGCAACTGATACTAACCTACTGGCTCTGGCAAATAGGAAACTGCAGCAACCATCTTAAGTGAGAAATACCTACACAGGTAACAATGTCCAAAGCTAAAATTGTGAATGCCATAGGAAGGAATCAAAATAAATCACATCAACTGCTCCACATATTTGGGAAAAGAAAGAAATACATCCACTGTATATAATTCAAGAACAGAGGATACAGGGATTTCAGACAGAACCACATGTCTGAGCTTCCTCTAAATGCACTGTTTTTATACAGGCACACTGATGAGAGTTCTAAAAAACAAAAAGGATAAAAATGACTCAGTCACTTTAAAAGTCTTTTCAGTATCAAACACACAGTTAAGTAAGTACCAGGGTACAAATGTTGCAGGTAGGATGTGCCTATTATGAAGAAATAGCTCAGACACAAACTAGTCCTTCCTCTCTCCCCATCTGAATCTAAATGATTCTGAAGAAGCCAAGGATATTGATGAGCCTTATAGGGCTCTTCAAGTGTAGGTATTATGAAAAAGAGTTCTTTTCCTAGAAAGCCAAGGTTTCTTACCATCTCCCCTATAACTCAGGCCCATCAGGATGGATTTTTCCATCATTGTGAACATTCTGGATTTGTTTATTTGTTTGAGCTGACTCCCCATTCATTAAAGCCCCAGAATAAGTTCTACACAAGATGTGCATTTTACTAAAACCCAATTGTTTGGAGTTTAGGACTCTCAACTCTAAATTCTTGATATGTTCAAACCAAGACAAAAACTGCTCAACTACTCCAAGTCCTCCCTCTCACACTGAGAAACCTATTAGACATCAGACTTACAGACAGCACTGTAATTACCACAGCTCCACTGGAGTTAAAAAGAGCTTTGCTATTACACACCAGCTTATGATCCAGAACAGAGTTTTAATTGATTTTCAGAAAGAAAATAAAAAGAGCCCACAAAATAAAACCTAACCCCAGTGCTGCCACAGCACTGACTATAGATTTTGTAATAAGAGACTTGGAAGACTGAAGAGAAGACATCTAGCAATGTTCAACACACTCCAAAACAGAGAGGCTTTTAAGATTCGAAATCTGATGCTTAGAAATAAGAACGAACACTGTGATACACTCCCAACATGCTGATTCATGCTGTTGCAGCTAATCTTTATACCCAGAGGGTCATTTGCTCAATAACAATTGCAAAGTGACAACACAAAGCATTTTTAGAAGTGTCAGTGTGGATACAAAAGCCATCCCCAATCTAACCAGCACAGGAGCACCCAGCGCTCAAAGTTCAGTGCAAAGGATCTGTGGTGACACAACATGAGGGCTGACATCACCTACACTGAGCAGCCCTGAAGTTTCTGTAGAAGGGCATGCAGAATGAGTTCTTGTCACTAATTCCCCTTATTTTTCTTAAATATCAGGTTCCCTTCTCCCTTCTTTGTTCTCTGACATCCCATCCCCAGCTACTGAAAGAGAGGTGCAGTGATCTTACTGTTTGTTTGTGCAGTTTAGCCCACTCGAGGGCTCCCATGTACAGACCATCCAACTGTTCAATAATATAGCCAGCATGCCTCCAAAATGGGTCATCCTTATTATTTCTGATTTGTTGTCTTGTCCATTGATCTTGTTTCCTGCAGAGGAACAAACAGGTTGGGACTTTCTTGGATTTGTTTAGAGTGTAATTGATAATGCAGGGAAGGTACAAATGTATTAGGACCCAGAGGATCCAACCTTCCTAGTATTTTGAGGCAAATCATGCTTTGGAAATCCTGCAGACATAACATTTATATCCTTTGGGTATAAATGTTCAGATCCACACAACATACCCTACAGTAGTGTGCCTCTACCAGACTTTAGTATCAAAGGAAGAGCTGAACTCCACTTCTGTGTGGGACTCTGCTACATCAGATCTAGCATCCCCTTACAGTCACTAAAGGGCAACAAATGTTTGGTCAGTCAGATGAACCATTCCATTTTAATTGCCTATTTAAGGATAAAACAGACTGACCTTTGAAGAGTGTATTTCTCTCCCCTAGGTACAAGTGCAATGAAAGCTTTCTGCTGGTGGTGTTCAAACACTGCCACTGTACCAGAAAACACTGCTCTGCACCTCCAAGAAAAAGGTGGGAGGCCAAACAAACATCCCATGTGCCAAGTCCAGTCAAGAGGCTACTAGTCAAGCAACCCAGCTTTAAAGCTGAAGGCAGCACAAGCTGAACAGACCCTAGGGCAAAAGCAGCCAACATTTTATAGCTCTCTCAGGGTTCCCTGTTTTGCTATGCACAAAGGCCCCCAGAAGAACCAGAGGTGTTAAAATAAGTCTGCTCCAGATTTCAACCTCTTCCATTCTCCTGTATCTCTCCATCCAGCATTACATACAGCAGCAAAAAAGGAGAAAAAATGACCTGACAAGGAAGCAAACTCTTCCAGTAGTATATGGGTGATAAAACCAGGCACATTCAGTTTTCTGGAAGCAACAAGATGCAAGAAGTATGACAAAGGAAGCAGGGACATGACATGGTCAGAACATTGAAAATTAAAGATTTCCAGGAGAATGCATCAGCCCATATTGCAAAACTGCTATGAAGTAAAGCAGTGATGCAGGAATCCAAGATACGGTGAATAGAAAAATAATACAAGGCCACCTGGTATTGTCCCCCTTCATCTAACAACACATCTCAGCTATGCTGAGTCACTCTGGAAAAGAAACAAAACATTCACATTGATATGGTAGCTATCCCATTTTTCTCACGAGGACAGCAACACTCAAAAAATTATAGCAAGGGAGTGCTAAGGTTTTTATTCTCTTCTTTTTGGATAAGCTACAACAAATCCACTTAATATATGTGCACCACTAACAGAATTAGTCAGCTATAACACTCCTTGAGGAAAGCACAAGACGAAGGAAAGATGGAAAAAAAATAGTCCCCAGAAATGACCAAAGTTTCACAGAAGTATTTGTAATGGAAGGAAGCATAAGTCTTAGGAGATCTAAATAACTGGCAATTGCAATTGAGTTTCCCAGTACCTGGCCTGGTTCTTCTCCCACTCGTACTTTCCCACTAGCATAGCTGCATTATTTAGGCAAAATTACTTTTGATTTATACAGCTCAAGAGGAAAGGGAATCAGGACTTTTTTGATTAGAACAGAATTTACGTCACTGGTAGAATAGACAAAATGCTAGCCTACCAGAGGAAGGAAAGCATACACAATGCTAAAAAGATTAAGGTGCCAGGAGACCACAGTGTTCAGCAAAACATTCAAAATAGCAGCTTTTTAGAAAATAACTTTGACCTGAATGACCTTCAGAATTTGTCATTATCCAAACCCCTTTTTAACAATGACTCTAAATATTTCTTCGATAGACTCAGAATTAGGGAAAGGCATTTGCCCTTCTTCATGTCTATTTAGAATTTCTTTGTCATACTAACAGCATTCAATCAGAGGGAAAAGAAATGTTTTCTTTCAGAAGGAAGAGAAAAAAACACCCTCAAAAATTCTGCCATCTCCTACCCCAAGTCTCGAATACTTTCTTTTCTAATGACTAAATACATACGCCATAAAACTCTCAACTCCTCTTCGAACCATGGGATTCTTGATTAACTGTGGGTACATGTTTGCAGCGTGGTCATACATGTGCCTGAAAGAACAAAAGCAGAAGTAGTTATTCTTTTGCATCTTCCATTCCTTTTGCTTACCAATCCACTGATCAACACATCAACAGACAAGCAACACAGTCCACAAGTGAGCTTTTTTCCTAATCACAGAAATCGCTGTCAAACAGCAAAGGTAACACCAATAGATTGTTGAAATGTAACTTAAGTGACCTTGCTAATACCTCCTCAAACTGCTGCACAACAGAAAGATGAGCAAGAATGAAATTGAACTACTTCACAGCCATGACTTCACATTCAGAGGGTATTTGTAGGTCAGAAGCATTTTAAAAGCATTAGCACAATAATGTAAAGCACAACAGAAAGTTTACTACAGAGCTATTCTATCTGGAAGAAAAAGAAAAGAAAAAAAAACCAGAGAGGTGAAAAGAATATAACTTGCTGATTCAGTTGAGAGGTAACTTTAGCCTGGCATCCACCAGGTTTTACTTACCATTAAGCATAGAATCATAGAATTAACCAGGTTGGAAGAGGCCTCCAAGATCATCCAGTCCAACCTATTACCCAGCCCTATCCAATCAACTAGACCATGGCACTAAGTGCCTGATCCAGTCTTTTCTTGAACACCTCCAGGGATGGCGACTCCACCACCTCCCTGGGCAGCCCATTCCAATGCCAATCACTCTCTCTGTGAAGAACTTCCTCCTAATATCCAGCCTAGACCTCCCCAGCACAACTTAGACTGTGTCCCCTCATTCTGTTGCTGGTTGCCTGGGAGAAGAGACCAACCCCACCTACCTACAACCTCCTTTCAGGTAGTTGTAGACAGCAATGAGGTCACCCCTGAGCCTCCTCTTCTCCAGGCTAAACTACCCCAGCTCCCTCAGCCTCTCCTCACCGGGGTGTACTCCAGGCCCCTCACCAGCTTCACTGCCCTTCTCTGGACACATTCCAGTACCTCAACATCTCTCTTGAATTGAGGGGCCCAGAACTGGACACAGTACTCGAGGTGTGGCCTGACCAGTATTGAGTACAGGGGAAGAATAACCTCCCTTATCCTACTGGCCACACTGTTCTGATACAGGCCAGGATGCCATTGGCTCTCCTGGCCACCTGGGCACACTGCTGGCTCATCTTCAGCCTATCTACCAGTAGCCCCAAGCCTCTCCAGCCACTCTGTCCCCAGCCTGCAGTGCTGTTTGGGGTAGTTGTGGCCAAAGTGTAGAACCCTGCACTTAGTCTTGTTAAATCTCATCCCATTGGTCTTTGCCCACGCATCCAGCCTGTCAAGGTCCCTCTGCAGGGCTCTCCTACCTTCCAACAGATCCGCACCTGCTCCTAACTTGGTGTCATCTGCAAACTTCCTGATGATGGTCCAGATCATCAATAAAGGTATTCAACAGGACTGGGCCCAGTACTGATCCCTGGAGGGCACCACTAGTGTCTGGCTGCCAGCTGGATGTGGCAGCCTTTTCTTCCTTTCTTAAGCTAAACATACTTTAAAATAGAGATATTTAACTTGAGTCTATGTGTTCCCACAGAAATTCCCACTCATGCCAGCCCTAAATAAATTCAGCTTTATGGTGATCAAAACTATTGTGATTTTTTTTGGTAGTTTTGAATTCAGTTAACTGTTTCATCCCCATTAACTTACAGGAACGAAAGTTGTAAGGGTTTATTTGGTTGATTTGGGCTTTACTTCATTGAAGTCTTTTACCTTTCAAGATTAAATCAACTACAAAAAATTGCTCAGGAGTTAAAAATCACCCTTCCATTTTAGGTGAAATATAATTCTCTGCTCCAAGCCAAAACAGAACTTCAACATTTATTAATCTGCATCAAACTTAACCAACTTTCTTTTTTCGGACATTGAACTGGGAAAAAAAAAATAAGAAAAAAAGAAAGAGTAGAGAAGAATAACTAGTTCTATGTAGAAATCAGCAGAAAATTATTTTGCTGATGTCTGGAGTTGATGAACTACTCAGTCATCAGTAAAATTAGCTCCTACCAAGTGCTGAGAGACAAAAAACAGAACTAAGAAACAGACACTAGCCTCAAGGAAAGCACCTGCCAGCAGGACAGAATTCCCTGTATTACAACTCATAAGGGCAACTTCTTATGGGAGGGATGAAGACAGGAGCTCTTCTCTTTTCCCCCTCAGGGAAAGGCAGCCAGAGGTGACCAAATGGTTTGCTGATGATTAAAGAACTATCCACTGATCTTCCTCCCTCTCTTTCTGTTTCTTGCCCCATTCTCAGCTGTTTAAGAATTTGACTGCATGACCCTGCTGCTTCATATCTCAGCTCTGGTACCATTCCAACTACCAAATCTCACTGTCTGCGCGCAGTCAAACCAGTAACCAACAGAGCTGGTGCAAGAAGGCAGCTCTATACAGTGTCAGTGGATGAACTGATGCATGAAAGGGCCTTATCAATGCCAGGACTGATACAAACTGGAGGGATTTGGGAAGGCAGGTGCTGGGGCAAGACAGGTGAGCATTCAGCAGTTTGGCACAGTTACATCTTTCATTAAAGCTGCAGCTACAGCATCAGACTTAGTTCTAGAGCTTCTTCTCTCCCAGGTAACGCAAGCCTACATAATCAGACACAACTCTATCTTTTTCAAGAACTAGAAGAGGCAGATCAATATTCTCTAATCCTGCAGTCACCACATAGAATTTGTCAAAAAAAAAAAAAAAAAAAAAAAAAACCCAGGTCATTTTAGGAAGGAAATCATAGCATAACATGCTCCATGCCAGAGCTCTCATGGCATTGAAGCAGAGGAGCAAATAGCACAAGACAGTTCATTTGGCAGATGGTCTTCTAGGGTTGAGAACATGATGAGCAGGATAAAAACAGCCTGGACTCTACTCTAATCACTGCCTAGACCAGGACAGACAATCAGGTTTCCAGATTCAACCATCAGCACTGCTTTTCATTTTGCACTCAAAGGTTATGCAATACAAGACAGTTTTTACACTCTTAATATCTTTAAGCTGTGATGGTTCATGTAAAGACTATGTTAGCTCAGAATCAGGGGTGCAAAAACAGCTTCTTTAATGGCCTTCCTCCTTTAATGTTCTTTGTTAGCATATGTAAGTCCTGGAACTAATTCTTCCTCTTCCTTTTCCTCTAGTTGCCCTTTTTGCTTTTTCTTTTCTTTAACAAAGCTTTTATGTGCATGGATTGCACATGGGAGTATTATCCTCTGAAGTAAATTGGATTATTAGAGTAAGGTAAGGCTTTGCATCTGTATCTAAAGTCAAATGCAAGGCAACTACAAAGCTGAGGCAAGTGTAAAAACAGCAAAACAAGAGTCCTGCCTCTTCAAACTGGAGAGGAAGATGGCAGGACTCAGGTCAGCTGAGGTTGTATCAGAGAAGAGTACAATTGCTAAAAATCTAAATACCACTCTTAGGTACCTGGAATGCCCCCACTGGAGCTGATTAGAAGTATGTGCTTCATGTCACGGATTTGGATGAGGTCTGCCATTCCTCAAGTAAAGTGAGACCTTATTAACACTTCTGTTTGTAATGAGGGGAAGAGAATTCATACCAAAGAAAACCAAAGCAAACATCTTTGTCTGAATGTCAGACCTGGACCTTACAGAGAGGCAACAGACTGGTGATAAAAACAACTGTCTGATCTCTAGACACACAGACAATAGAATTAGATTTGTTCTATCCATAACTTTGTGATTTCAACATAGACAGCTACTATGTGAATCAGGTGCCAACACTAGAAAGATGATTCATGCTCTAAAAAAAAGTCTGTGTTTCTCCTCTTGCTGGTAATCAGGTCTGAATAACGTAGCTACTGCTTTTACTACCAAACCTGTATAGGTAAGACCTCGGTTTAATTCTTCCCCAGCAAAGTGAGATGAGACAGACCCAGCATGGGGGGGTTTGGCTGGTTGTATAGGGCTTTGTTTGTTTGGGCTTTGTTGGTTTTTGTTTGAACTTTGGTCATCTTACATTCTGCTTAAATTCCTACTAAGGCCAAAGTATACACTTTAAGGAGAAATATTTTGTCACTCTTTTGTTTACATGATAAAGACTAGATGTGTCTAGAAACCCTCCTTTATGCCCTAAGTGTGATGCAAGAACTTAGCTAGCCAAGAACTCCTGGAGATCTGCAAATTACAGACACTGTCAAGATGGAGCTCCTGCTCACCAGACAGCTTCTGTGGGCACTACCATCTGCAAACACAAAATGAGTGTTCAGAGACACTCAGCAGAAGTCACAACAGCACCAGAGGGCTTGTCTTCAGGGAAGCTGAGTGGGCCAGGCAGTCCGATGGGAACACAGAGAAAAAAGGCAGGAAGGAGAATCCAGGAAACTACAGGTCAGTCAATACACCTCCACCCCCAAAAAGGTGATGAACAGCTCATTCTGGAGGTCACCTCCAAGCATGTGGAGTAACAGGTTACCAGGAGTGGTCAACACGGATTCACCAAGGCAAAATTACCCTTGACCAGTATGATAGGCTTTCATGATGGCCTGACTGGATGGGTAGATGAGGGAAGAGCAGCTTATGTTGCCTACCTCTGCTTCAGCAAGGCTTTTGACACTGTCTGCTGTAACACCCTCAATAGGTAAGCTTAGGAAGTGTGGGTCAGAGGAGTGGACAGAGAGGTGGGCCGAGAACTGGCCGAGTGACAGAGCACAGATCAGCGGTGCGGGGTCTAGTTGGAGGCTTTTACTAGCAGTGTTCCTAAGGGTCAGTACTGGATCCAGTCTTGTTCAACATATTCATCAATGACCTAGAAGGAGGAATAGAGGGCACTCTTGGCAAGCTTGCTGGCAATACAGGACTAGCAGGACTTGTTGGCAAACCATCAGGGTGTGCTGCCATTCAGCAAGACATGGGCAGGCTGGAGAGTTGGGCAGAGGGGAACTTCATGAAGTTCAAGGAGGGCAAGTGTAGAGTCCTGCCCCTGGGGAGAAATAACCCCATACGCCATCATGACTAGGGAATGATCTGCTGGAAAGCAGTTCTGCAGAGAAGGACCTGGGAGTGTTGAAGCTGAGAGCACTACAGTAACAAAAGCTAAGGCTAGGAACCAGCCTCAATAAACATCTAACCTACAGAATGCAAAAGCCTTGAGCACAGTAACCTGCTAAGTACCTTCACTTCTGTGAATCTTCTCTTAACATCCATGGAAAAACAGAAGAAAACTCCTTCCACTAAACCCAGGCATAGACTAAGACATCAGATAAAGTCCCTGAGGACATTGTTTCACATTCAGACCATGTTTAAAAGGAATAGGCATATGCCTAAAGTTTGTTTAAAATACAGCCAAAACGACTACAAACCTAGTGTGCAGACAGAAGGGAAAGAAGGTGTAGGTTGTTGCTACTAGAACATTATTTGCCATCTGATTGGGTTTACCATGGATTGGGCTCTCTATGCTGCAAGACAAAGCTTAAGTTTTATATTTAAGCTTAAGCTTAACTGCAGATGAATACACATAGACAGAGCCTTAGTGAAGCTAACACAACTTGACTGAACAGCATATAGCAATCACCTCTCATGCCAAATAATCCATCAACATACATCTATTTCTCTCATGTACTTCATTGCTTTTCCTGCCTGGAGTACAGGTTGTGCATTCAGAACTCTGATCCCTTTACTCTTTCCTTCAGAAGTGTTTTGTTATTACTTGATTGAATTTCCTTTATACTCTCCAGAGGCTTATCAACCTCTGCAGCAAATTCAAGTAGAGTCACATTAACATATCATATGATCACAGAACTATCTATAAATCTTAACTGATCCTAAAATGTCTTACTAATTATATTAGTATCATCTTGTCCAGCAGTCATAGCTGACAATTGCTCAAGAGGCAACCTTTCCCTGCTGGCCTATTCAATCCAGCCTATGGGTATTTATTTTAGTGTTCTGAAGGCAAAGCTCCTGAAACCAAATTCATGTCACTGTATCCATCATAAGCATTTCCCAAGTATGCCAAAATCCAATGCATGGATAGGGAAATTTTTTCTTTTCCTGTGACTAAGGTGATAGAGGAAAAGATGGAGCTTGTTCAACAAGCCACTTACTGTGTTCTCAGCTGTATCATCAGCTATATCCTATTAGTTAGTGTGCCATAGTGACATTCTGCCTTCCAATTTTGTCAAGGAAAAGAACAGGATTTGGGGCTGTTTTGGGATGTTTTTTGTTGTTGTTGTTGATTGTTCAAGTTTTAGGGGGATTGTTGTTGGTTTGGGGTGGATTTTTTTTTAAATAAAAAAAAAAAACCCAAACGCTGCTCCGGATTCATAACAAGTACAAAATTCTGTCAGTGTTTGGGATTGTTGGAGAGCTTCAGTCCCTCATCTTCTCTTCAAAAGGTCTTTCAGGAACACACTGACCCTTCTAGACACACCCCAGTCTGCCTCAGGCCTATCAGTGTATCAGTACCATTATTTCAGTTTGTCCAAGAAAGACTGAACTTCTTCACATGCTGTGAAGTCTCAGTATCTGCTCCCCAGAAGCTTCTTGACAGTGTTTGGTTAAAAAGATCCTTAAGGAAGCCCTGCAGCCCTTGTTAGCAACCCTGCCCAATTTGATTTTGATTGTCTTATCTGCTGTAGGCCAGCCACCTCACTACAGGCTGAGGAGAGCTATTCTTTCTGCAACCTGTTTGTAATTACTTACAACATAGGGGTTATGCTCTTCCTTACACTGAGACTATCCTGGGATTAGGTTAGTTAATCAGTAATACAGACAGAGCACTTCTCTACCTCACCAAAGTGTTAAGAGAGCCTGCAGGATGAAAAGAGGGCACATCTTAACCCCATGGAAGACGCCATGCTTCATATCTGCTACTAATTAAAAGAATGACCCACAACTGCAAAACATGGCTAGTTTAAATGGATGGCAGATAAGGGAAAGTAATAAACAAACAAAAACTCACAAGTACACAGAAATCCACTGGAAGTGTCATAAACTGAGTTACTTCCTGAGGTACTTACGGAGCTGTGAGATAGCCTTCCAAGAAGCCAGCTGCATACATGATATCTTCATTGCTTAAGGTTGGACTGCCATAGCCTGCTCTGATCTCCAGAACTCCCCAACCTGTTGTCTGTACAGTGTTGTTGTAGAAACCATAGGCATCTCCACTCCTGTCCAGTATGTTCTTGACCTGAATTGTTTTTTCAGCTTTATTCCAGTACACAGTTGCATAGCGGATTTCTATGAGGAAGAAGAAAGTGGACAAGGGAAACAAACAAATATGAGTAGGTATTTCCTACCTATCAAAACATCAAGACAATATTTTGGCAATTAAAAAAAAAAAAGTTAAATTGATAGCTTTCCATCAGGCATAGTATCGCTCTCCACAGCAGAACTAATGTTAAAACACAGAAAAGTGACACAGAACTAACTGGAGTTTTACCAAGACAGAAGCTTACAGCTAACATATTCTCATGTTGCTCTTCTGGAAATTATCTAAAACTTCTTCAGTACAGAGCTCCAACACAGTTGAATCTCGACATAAAATTCACAAAAGTGTTTCCTTACCTGGCCCAGAAGAAAACCTATATAAAACCTATTGAAAGCAACTTTAGATGACAGCATGCCTTAACAACTGCAAAGGTTTATAAATTACTCTTGACTGTTTTCCACCTAAAGATTCAAAAGGCTATAAAAGTGTCTTAAAACTTTCTGGGCAACTAATCCTAGAGGTGGCATTACCAAACAAAAATATTATAATTCAGTGGCTCACAGGCTTGAAGACATACCACAGGTATGCAATCCTTTATAAGACACACAATCCCTAACATCTAGTCAGAAAAGAACCGATCCCAGCGGTAAAAGCATGAGAAGGAGGGGCACTTGACTGCTCAGAGTTCTGTTTGAACTGCTGTCTGAGAAACATTCTTCATTAATTGGGTTTTAATCCTGCTGAGATGAAGAACAAAAAGCAAGGTAAGCTACTTTACAAAGAAAACCAAACCCTACAACTGTAATGCATCCTTCCTTAAGATGAGATCTGATTATATCAGCTCTCTACTCATGGCTGATCTTAATGGATAAGCCCACAAAGATGCACAACTGCTTAGAAAATAGCAGCAGCTCTATTCCCCTAACTCTTCTCCAGAACTCTTCTAGTCCTGTCAACTTACAGCAAGAAATTGCAATTTGGCTACTAGTGTTCACAACAATCCATTTTATGCACCATGCCCCATAACAGCTGCAGGACAAAGAGCCAGATGTAATTCTGGATGACCTCACACAAAATACTTTGCATAGAACTATAAAAAAGGCAGTACAAAGCCAGTGCAATGCCCAGTGCTCTTCAAAAAGCTGTAATCAAAATGTTTGTGATTAAGCAGAGTGTCTGATTTCAAATTAAGTGCATCCACTTTATTCAGTACTTTATAACATAGCATAAAGAAGCCATTTTTACACAGAGCCATGATGTATTTCGATAAAAAGGCAAAAACATATTCTAAGAACCCAACTTTCTCCAACTAATCACTTTGACACAGCATTTTTTCCATCACTTTACGCCAGTTTTCATCCATGCTACCAGACTGATGAGTAATTTGTGTCACTGAACAGCTGCAAAGTTGTTCTCTGCTAGTGTTCGAGAAAGAACAGCTAGAACAGTTTCTTACTGAGAAAGGCTGAAGTTGGAGAGGACCTCTGGAAGTTACCTTGTCTAAGCCCTCTGCTCAAGCAGCATCACCAACAGTAAACTACCCAGGATCCTGTCCAAACGGCTTTTAAGTATTTACATGGATGGAGACTTTTACCACCTCTCTGGATGATCTGTACCAGTTCTTGCTCAGCCTCATAATAAAGAAGCATTTTCTGATGTTCAAGGAGAGTGTCCTGTTTCAGTTTGTGCCCATTGGCTCTGGCCCTGTCACTGGGCACCACTGACAAGAATCTAGCTCCATCTTCCTAACACTCTACCTTCAAGTACTTTTTTTACACATTGATGAGATCTCCCTTGCACCTTCTATTCTACAACTGGAGCAGTCCCAGCTCTCTCAGCCACTCCTCACAAAAGAGATGCCCCAGTCACCTTCACAGCCCTTTGCCACACTTTCTCCACATCTGGACCCAGCTCTCCAGGCTTTGCCAATGCTGTGGAGAGGGAAAGGATCACATCCCTCAGCCTGCTGGCAACGCCGCACCTGAAGCGACTCAGAAGAGAGTTATTCTTTGTTGCTGTAAGCGCACATTGGTGGGTCATGTTCAGCTGGGTGTCCGCCAGGACCCCTGAGCCCTTTTCTGCAAAGCTGCATTCAAAATGCTCAGCCTTAAGCATATATTAGCACATGGAGTTATTCCTCCCCAGTGTAGTACTTGCCTTTTCCCTTTATTGAACCGCATAAAGGTTCCCATTAGCTCATTTCCCCAGCCTGTTGAGGTCCCTCTGAAGAGCAGCACAACCCTCTGAGCCATTGCTCTCTGTTTTGTATCAAACAGCAGACTTGCTGAGGGTACACTTGGCACCGTAACCCCCAACAAAAATGCTGAACAGTATCAACCACCAGCATACACCATTAGTAACTGGCCTCCAGCTAGACTTTGTACTACTAACCACCAGTCTTCATGAGGTACTAGAGACATTTCTCATCTGAAAAAGAAGTGCTAGCAAAATCAGAATTTTAATAGGGAAGGAACTGGAGGGTTGTTTCCTCCCACACACCCCCCCAATTCTATGAATAGAAGTCTTTACATGAATCTCTATTTAGAGATGAAGTCATTTCATGGACTTGGAACACAGTATTTAAAAACATGTTTTTCTTCTGCCAGGTACTGAGGCTATTTAAAGGACTGAAACATGACAGACTTTGGATAACTCTTCAGGCAGCTATAATCTTACTTTTCTGTTGTGTCCCTAACTATCTTCTAGTAATACATGAGGTAATTGCTGATTTATCTTAAGGGTAAACATGGGGAACCACTCAGACTGAAAATTTTTAAGACAAGAGCAGGCTGATAAGGGTCATCACTGAAGAGAGCCAAAGGCCATCTTACACAGCTGAAATTCACAGAAGGAAAGAGGTCAGGGATAGAGAGGTCCTGTTGAAGAAGTGATGCAAGGGTTTAGTGCAGAACACAACTAACCTGTTCAGCAATAAAGGGGAAGGCTGATTCCACCCAAGCAGCCCACTACAGGACATGGGCCATGTGCCCAGTACACAAAGACACTTGAGGAAAGGGTAAAAAGCACAAGAACAATGTAGGAGAAAAGTTGATCGTCTTCCCACCTCTTCAGCAGGTTCTGGAGAGGTGGTGAGTAGTGAAGAGGAACCAGGGCAGCTGGGTATTGTTATTAGTGCCCACAGACTAAATACCTATGTCAAAGAAACTCTCTTCTGCCTGAAGCAAAATAGCCTTTGCTTTTTTTTTGCTTTTTTTTTTTTTTTTTAAAAAGAAGGCTGATGCTGGTGCCAGACAGACTGATCTGACATAGGTATTCTAACCCAGCCAGCTTGTTTCTTTGTTTTATGCTCTGCCAGAGCATGATCACACAGAGCTATTTCCAAAAGTCAGAACAAACTTTTGAATTACCCTTGCAGTTTGCCCTGCCCCAACTTCACTACATGACAAATTTAAACTGAAGATCACCAGGACTAGAGGAGGATGAGAGAGAAGGGGAAACAGGATTAATTTCCAACATAGAGAGGCCTTTGGAGGAACAGCATCAAGGTAACTGTCATAGGTGTAGCTTAACAAGGATGCTGAAAACAATCTCTCATTAATGATTTTTTTAAACCCCCCCCCCAATCCATTCACTCATCACCCCATTTCATCTTGTTTTTATGTTGGTTCCTGCAAATCTAATTGCCCTGCTCTAAAGTGTCAAAATACCTACGCATGAAATTGCTATGTTTATTTCGAGGAACACATTTATAGTTATACAGTAATTGTTAAAATTTAGAATGTGTGTCTTTATCTTGCTACAGATGGAGTTAAAACTACAAGCTTGTAAATGTGTACACTTAAAACACACTCTATGATGTAATGGAAGTATTTGCCACCACCCAATCTGTTAGAATTTTGTATTCATCTAAGCCAGCACAACTACCTTTGCCAAGAAAACCATCCAGAAACAAAGTGTAACATGGACTATAGATACATAAGAAGCAATTAGACATTTCCAAACTATCTCCTATGTGTCCTGCAGGAACAGGAACAATGCTGGCATTTTTACATTTATTTTTGGAAGGTGAGCAGGAGACTTAGTATCTCTTATCCCAGTAGTTGTATTGGTAACTTCTTAGATCTGAATCAAATGCAACACCTCAATGAATCTACTCATCATCCTCCATCATCCAAGTTGGACACTCAGTGTTTAGCTGAGAATGCTGACAAGTACTTCAGCCTATTAGGACTCTGAAGAACTGAAGAGACCATGATAATCTGTGGCTATTCCAACAGCCTAAATAACAAGCCAAAGCACACACTATTTACTGCAACAAACAACTCCCAAATACCTGAGGACAGGGTAGGTCAGTGCAGTCACGTTTCCCTCCGTGCAACTAACCAGCCAGCAGAACTGCTCTGCAGCAATTCCACCAGAGCTACTGTACACTACACACGATGCTGTGTGGTGGAAGAACTCAAGAAGTGCAACAACAAAGCAAGCCTGGAGTTAAGTGTTCCTACTCCTTTCTGTAGTCAGCAGGGAATGGGAAAAACTTTTCCTCAAATTGCCTGTTTTTAAAAGTACATCAATGCTTCTGCCAAAAAAGATATCCAGAAATATGGACTACAGTTGTTGAGAGTGATGGAGTTCCTTCAGCAAGTGAGAAGCATCTTCTTTGTGCTTAGATTTTACCCTAAACAATGAAAAAGTAGATGTATTTCAGCCATGGCTAGGCGATGGCAAGAGTCTCCTTGGTTTTCAGTCTGAAATAGCAAATTTGTTCTCTGTGGTTTTGGCTCAATACAAGCATTGCCAAGGTTATGTCCAAAATGGAGTTTGTCCTTGTTTGGTAGCAGCTGGAGAGTGGAAATATGTGTTTGTGAGAATATATTTTAAAAAAAGCAAACAAACAACTAAAAGAAATGCTAAGTAAGAGGACTGAAGCAAGATAAAATAGAAGTCAGATGCCACAGAGGACATGAAAGAGTAGCAGTAAGTAAAGACAGAATAGGCAGAGAAGTTTGAGGAAGAACTATGAAGCAAGCTGACCCAAGATCATCTAACAAACATGGTACTTGGTAACCACCATTAGTATTTATTAAATAAATGTCACTTACAAAAGTAACACCTGGAATGTCTTAAGAATACCAGTAAAATTAGTTTGGCAATATGCATCAGCTGCTTTTACTTATGCTTTCCCAACCATAAGTCGTTTTAAGACACGTATCTGCACAGGCTATTAGACTTGATAATTGGAGAAATTAACAGAAGTCCTTTTTCTCTGAGGATTCAAGAGCTACAAGGTTTGAGAGCAAGAATTAATTTTCCTATTTTTCCTTATTCTGAGAAACAAGCTAACTCACAATCAATAAAGCATTGGCTAAGTTGCATATAAGACAACAAATTAACAACTCTAAGCACCTCCTAATAGGAAATCCATTGGGTTCCTTAAATACTAATTTTTAATCTATATTTTTATTTATGGCTTTTCAAAGGTGAAGCTTTTTTTTTGGTAAAGTTTATCAGATGCACTTCGTAGACTTCACCTATACACATTCCACTAAGGAAGCTATCACTGTTTCACTGAACACTAATTTTGCACAACTCAGAAATAAAAAAAAAAAAACCCAGCACAAATCTGCCCATCTCCTGTGCCCTGTATACCATTCTCATACTGTTAACATTCAGTAGTAAAGATTATATTAGCACAGTGAGACATTTAAGTATTTCAGGTCAACCATAAGAAGAAGCATTTGACATTTCTGTTCTATTTCATAATTTGATAGAGTTTGTCCTATTTTTCCCCATTAAAAAAAAATTGATTCCTTCTTCTAACTGTTTAAAGTAGTACATTGAACTGACATTTCAAAGGATAGTTATGATTGGAATCCATTACAAAACAGATGTTAAGAACCTCAGAACTTCTTTAGAGATTATCTTAAACCACACAAGAACTTAATACAAAACCCAGTAATTTTCAATTAAAGGAGTAAATGCTTTTTTATTCTGCTTGAATACAAGCTATTTGGTTTTCTATTCTGCTAGCCTTAATTCACCTTACTTCCTTATACATTTCAAGTCTAAGTAATTTTTCCATTTGCCTCTAACAGGCCTGTCATTATTTGAAGCCTAATCCCCTGATGTGTGCTTACAGGAGAAGCAATATTCAAATGTGAACTATAAATTGAGAATCTGAGTCTTGCATGGTTTTCACGTTCATGAGGGTACTTGCTAGTAAAGCTTAGCTGATACAGGCAACTTACCAGTTACAGGTCCTCAGTATAGGTCATCCAAAGAGAACAAAAAATATGTCACAAGTAGCTTCACTAATCTGAGCCCCTAAATTTAAGACATCTTTAACAGAGAACATTCTCCAGAAAAATGTTTCTAAACAGTATGATGAAGACTCTCCAAGACATTCAAAATGCTTAAAGAGCAAAGAACCATTAAAAAGAAAATGTAGACAATTCACAGTACTGAAGGCCAAGTATTTACTCCATTAAATAGCCTAAAGGCATTTCTATTTGCTACTTACTGTTTTCTATCAGTACTTCAATTATGATGCAAGGAATCAGCCAGGCACTAGCCAAAACTATTTTATACCTTAAACTTCTTTTTCACTCCTCTGGACTGTTCACAAGTGACCCTTCCTTCAGTCCTGCTGATGTAATATTTAAGTTTTTGCCAATGCAGGTTAAGTTTGAAAAGTAAGTCTGCAAGATGAGGTAGGACTGTCTGCAAAATGATATGCTTGTAAAATTTTGGACACGTTGAAGTAACAGTTACCTGGACTTCTCCTTGCTTTGTGGAAATTAATAAACTAACTGGTAGTTTTCTAGCAGGTAATCCTGCCCTTAAGATCTTCAAAATCTACTGAAAGCAGAAAAGGGACATACTGTCCTGCTGAGATTCGCTTCCCAACAACCTACTCGTGCCATCAGTACAAACAGTATCTGGAATTCTCTAATGGACATTCTGCTCGGAATGGCTGCTGTCTGTCACTAACCTTTATTGATCTTCCAGAGGCAGCTTGGCTTTCATGTACTTCACACTTCCTCAGCACCTCTTAAATTCCCTCCTTTAGTGACTCCTTCTCCCACCCTTCCAGCTGCTGGTAAATCCGTTTCATACTTTGACATGAACATAAAAGCAGTAATGCTAAGTTCAAACGTCAGTGGATACCACAGTGTGCAGAAACTCAGTTTTTAAGCAGGATGCTGAGATTCTATGGGAAACTGAAACTCACCAACACGTGCTTTACTGCATTTGCCAAAGTCTGTGTGCCCTTAATCTAACTCTGAAGTTGCGACAAGAATAATGCTCTAAAATCAGGAGTCAGGAAAGCTACACCAGTCAGCAGAAGGAAGCTCAAAAGCATTACAAAAGTTTCAATTATGGAACTACCCTAATTGAAGCTTTACAACTTTGACTGAAAAAGTACTGTTCGGCTAATATATGACAAAAAACAACTATGAGCACAAAATTAGCATGGTGTTAATACCATAAAACGCAACTTCGATGTTTAGAACTTAACCAGGTATTTACTGTACTTACTCAAACGGCAACACAAAAGTTAATCTGCTCAGAAAACAACAATCGTGCTACAAGTTCTGAAGGATGACCTATACCCACAACCTAGCACTAAAACCCTGTTAAAGATGCAAGTCACAGCATGCTGTCGGCCACAGCACCAAATCTAAGTGTCCATCCTAAACGCCACCCGTGCACGCAGCTGACATTAAAGCTTAGGCACCACCAGGCGCTCAAGGCAGCTTCCCTACGTTTGAATTTTTCGTTCGGTTCCCTTCGACCATTCGGGGAACGAGAAAGACATTCAAAGTATGCAGGCATGAAGTGCCAGCACTTGACACCCACGAGGCATCAGGGCAGAGCCTGCCCCAGCCGGCGAACGTGAGGTGCTCCGGACGCAAGCCCATGAGGCAGCCGGCTACTCCCCGGCCTGCAGCGTCCCTCCGGGGGAGCACCGCCGAGGGACGAGGCAGCTCCCGCGGCACACCCGTTTTTCAAGGCGGCATGGGGGAAGCTTTGCTTCTCGGATCCTGTCGAGGAGGAGGAGCAGCGAGAGGCAGCTACCCGAAGCGAAGCGCCGAGGCCAGCGGGTCCCCCGGGATGGGCCCAGGCGAGCCGCGCCGCCTCCTCGGGAGCCACGGCTAAGCCCCGACCCGACCTGCGCCGGCGGGACAGCCCCTCGCGGTTGCCAGGTCCCCGCCTCGGACGCTGAAGGTAACCTCGCTGTCTCCCTTCCTCCCTGCCCGCCCCGGCGAGGTGTCTGCGGTGAAAGGCCCCCGCTGCCACCCTCACAGTGCCTGCCTCCCGCCCCGTCGCTCGCCTCACCTGCTCGGCCCCCCACCGCCGCCCACAGGAGGACGAGACCCCAGCAGCAGCATACGCCACCGAGCCGGGCCATGCCGCTGCTTCCCCGCGCCTCCTCTGGGGACCAGGAGGCGGCGGGACTTTAAGAAGTTCCCTCGCTCAGGGCAGGTCTCGTCGCTGCTCCCGCCTCCTTCGGTACCCGCCCCGGCCCAGGCGCCGGGTGCTGGGGGTGGCCGTCCCGGGGACGAGGGCAACCCCGCTCGAAGGCTGCCCGCTACCCCTCCGGCAGTGGGATGTGCTCCGGCGGTAGGCCGGCAGCGGCGGCCGCTTTTAACACCGCGCTTCCCGCCCAAAGTGGCCCTGAGGCAGCGGTTGGAGCCAGGAGCGCAGGCTGCTCACCGGCCCGGCCTATGCTCTGCCCTCTGCGCCCGGCCACCTCTCAGTCCTGCACGATAGCGGTGACAGCAGGAGGCGCGGGGGACGGTTTTCATGCGAACTGGGCGGTAAGCTTAGGGCCCTTTAACATCTTTGTGACCCTGACAGTTGTTTGGCGCCCCAAAGGCCAGGCCAGGATGTGGGGTTCACAACAGACCTCGGTCAGGCCTCACCACCACACTGGCCAGACTTGTATGGCATGAGACAGTACGGAGGTAGCCTTGTGAGCCACAGGGCTTGCCAAGAATGACCAACTGAAAAAAAGGTGAGGGTTTCTGAGAAAATGCCCAGAAGTTAGGTGGTGTCTTAACAAACTATGTTTTTTAGGCAAGAGAAAGAGCAGCTTTCGGCCCTGTCGAGAAGAACAACTGCTCTGTGTGTCCCAGCAGAAAAGCTGAGGGATGGCCCTTTTTTTAGGGTTAGATAATTTTGAGATACTGCCTTTTCTTCTCACCCTAGTGTTGGATATTCTGACACTATCCTAAAACAGCCATTGTTAGGGCTTTGTGTTTCAATAATTGTTCAAGATAGTTCAAATTTGATACTGGTGCCTGAAATAGCTTCATATAACAAGGTCACATGCCAAGCAGGTCAGGCCAAATGGCAAGACTTGGCCTCAAGCCCACAGCTGCTGGCTGCAGGGATCCTTCCGTGCCCACTGCTGTTTTGTTCTTGGCTACTTTTCATCAAGAGATAAGGATAAAACAGTGCCATTACTTTTTCTCTGCCTCCTTGGTCAAAAATAATTCTTTTGACTCTAGTCACAAGTGGTGCTTCTCAGGGCTCAGTTTTGGTGCGAGTCTTACTTAATATTTTTATCAGTGATCTGGATAAGAGGATTGAGTGCATCCTTGTTAGGTTTGCAAATAAGACCAAACTGGGTGAGAGTGTTGATCTGCTTGAGGGTAGGAAGTCTCTGCAGAGGGATCTGGACAAGCTGGATCAATGGGCTGCGGTCAGTTGTATGAGGTTTAGCACCTGCACTTTAGTCTCAACCCCATGCAACACTATAGGCTTGGGGCAAAGTGGCTGGAAAGCTGTGCATCAGAAATAGTCTCACATAGCTCCAGGGAAAGTTTGGATTGGATATTAGCAATAATTACTGAAAGGGTGGTCAGACATTAGAATAAGCTTCTCAGGGAGGTGTTGAAGTTGCTATCCCTGCAGGTGTTCAACAATCATATAGACATGTCTATGATTCTATTACTGGACCTCCAGCCATATTTTTGATGGTAGAGAGTTCTTTGATCTAGCATTTGAGAACAAGATGGCATGGTAAGATGTTGAATCTAAGATTCAAACCAGAAACTAGGAGCAAAAATCTTAAAGGGTAGTCAAAATTTACTTTATTGTGATGTGTGGGTGACAGATATGTGCAGAGGCAGAACCATGTAGAAAGCAAACCTACCAAAAGATTGGTCCACCAACTCATTGATAAGGAAACTATCTTCAAAAAATTATACAAAATTCATGATCTGAAAAATGCAGGAAAGGGCTACTGAAAACTAATCACTGTTTAAATTAATTGTCTCGATCAACATCAGCAGACATTTCTTTAAAATAATTTGTATCTCAGAGGTGTGAAGGATGGAACTCGGAAAACTCCTCCTTAAACACAGACTTCAAAACAACCAGAACAGCTCTGCTCATGTTAGTAGCAGTGAGCTTCTGCAGGTTGAGGGCTCCAGGGCTTGTCACTGCATTGCAACTATACTTGCTGAGCATATCACACAGCAACCAGAATGGTCCGGTGCAGAAGCAAAGCAGTCACACCCCAGAATGCTAACATAGAAACAAAGCTTGTTGATTGACACCACAGGACAGAAAAGAGAACTGGTAGTCTTTTTAAACATACATGCCAGTTTTAGAATACCAGGCATTTTTCTCTGTCCTTATCCCAAAGAATACATCCATTAGGACACAGACCAAAGAAGTAATGGTATCTTACTGGTGCTAATCCAGGTTTAAGACTGGTTATATATAATCTGAAAGCTGTGACTGTTGGTTACACGCTGTCTGCTGTTTCTGTCTATTCCATGTTCTTAGGTGTAGGAATTTGCAGTAATTAGGCAAGAGTATAAGCCTGGCAGCACCTCCCGATTTAGTTTTTCCAAGAATCTTTTCATTTCAGATCTGTCTGTTAACACCTAGGTTGTTCTTTTTGTGTGTGTGTGTTCTTACAAAGCCAGTTTAGGTTGACAGAGAAACTGGCTTGCTCTTTTTTATTTTGTTTACTTGAACAAAAATGCTGTTCAAAACCATAAAAGAATGGTTTTGCACTACATTTTATGGTTTGAATACTGGCTGATATTTGACAGTGGCGAAAGAATTAGCTTTGCTTTGAAAGTCACCAGTGCACAAAAGGCTTTTGCTGAAGTTTCACTTGGTAGTTGTTATTTCTTCACCTAAATGCTGATTTTCTTTTACATGCATCCCTTGTGCTTTGGTGGCTTTTCAGCAGTGTTTAACACTGAGTAAAACATGACTTCTGCCTTGTTCTGAAACATTATCCGAAAGATGAATTGAAAGTTTTTGTGGTTTAAGAAATTCAGATTGGTTGGTTTCCTTCATTTCTGTTACTCTTCTGCTTTAAGGGCAGAAGTAAAAGTGCAGAAAAGATATGAAAGTGTCTGTAAGGCTTCCAGTTTCATTTTGTAGGCCCAAGAGTTTCAAATAAGCTTTAGAAATCATACAACTTCAGGACTAATCTCCCAAGGTAAATAACAGAAGTGCTGTCTCTTGAACAAAGTCAACTTGCTTAAACAAAACATGTGAGACACAGGGGGAAACAAAGAAGCAGCAAAATGGCAACATATCCAGATTTAAATATGATATATTTAATGTTATTTTAAAATATATTACAACAAATCTTTCTTCAAATAAAAATTGCAACTTAAATACAACATTTAAAAATCACGACAAATTAAGGCTTTGCTGTCAATATTTTCAGAAGTGGAATATCACATTTCTTTAAAAAGTAACCAAACCAAACAAAAAAAAAATCAAAACAAAACAAAAAAAACCAAACAAAAAAAAAACACCACCTCTTTTCCAAACTCAAGTGCAGGTATTTTCATTTACCTTAAATCAGGCTGTGTTTGTCTGACTGAAGTCACATGACGATTTCGACGTTACAGTGAAGGGAGGGTTGATTTACTGATAGGAGGTCTGATAGTAGGAAGGATGCTTGAAAAAGTATGTGCTGTCTCCTCTAGCTGAGAGTATGTCTCCAGCCTTCACATTAAGCACTCCAAAGAGTTGTGCAGCTGTTTGAGTCAAACTAGACATCCAGTTTTAAAGATATGTGGCACAATTCTCTGTGCTGACCAGTTGGAGGTATTCCAGGGTTCCTGATCGGTAGCTGGCTACCCGTGAAACCTTCCGTGTCCTGGATCCTTCATTTTCCCTTTTCTGAAGAATATTGGTTATCATCTCTGCTAAATCATCTTGCAACCGCTGCTGGTTCTCCCTGCAAGCAACAGGATGGGGAAAAAAAATGTGGTGATTCACACACATTTAGTGATCCCCAAGTCCCCACTGTTTTTTAAGCATTTCTATCCCACATTGATCTTATACTGCTGATAAAAAGTGTGGTTACAACCACATTCAGGTTCTATATTTGGGGACAGAATTAAGGATTTCCAGGTGATTTTTCCAGATATTTTGGATTAGAGTGTCTGCACAGGAGGTCTGTAGCTGTGACATTATCAACCTTAAAACAAAAACAATCAAACAAAATCATTTGCATGAAAATGAAGACATGAATTAGATTCATGTCCAATCAAAACAGATTCTAACCCTCAGCACCATTGAGACTGTTCAACTTAAAGTGGCCTTTGGTAAGAGTTGAATTCCAGAAGAATTTTCAATTTGATAATTATGACAGTCTCTACAGATATTTTAGAAAAAAGGAGTTCTGAGTTTGCAAAAGAGAAGTACCACAGAAGCAGCCTTGATGGTATTTCCTGCTCAGCACTATGACAAACACTTGTACTTTTCATTTCAAAACAAAACAAACATCTTAAAAAAGGCAAAACAAAAAGTTAATGAGATTCTGTAGTAGATTAAAAGTTTGATTGTTTTGGTTTCGCAAATATCCTGAGAAAACCTTTACCTTTCTTTCAGCCTCCTCTCTTATCTTAAATGCTATGGGCACATTGTGTAAGATTAAAACCTTTGTTAGCAGAAGTAAGTTATAATGTTTTTTTTTCACCATAAAGGACCCAATGTATCTGGCAAACTAAAATTTGCGGTATAATTGCTTCAAGTTGTACTGAAGCACTGTCAGTTCAATGCAGATGGCAGCAAATTCCAACTTAGTAAAGAGCAACTGTACACAGCAGTTTAGAGCAGAAAGTGAGAAACTTCCACATTTAGTGAATCTGCAGGAAATTATGCAAAATGCACATGACCTAAACACACCCAGTTACCCTGGCTTCATTGTTGCATAGCTCCTCAGGAACAACACTTGTGCTACTACTAGGTTTTATTCAATATTAATGCAGAATGATGGCTCAGCTGCAGGACATCAACCTCATTTTTTCCTGATAACTTAGCCCTTATGTGTTAGAAAGTAAGCTTTTGTTCAGTTTTGAAAGACTTTACACCTCTGCAATACTACAGGAACCTTGTCTGCCTCTTCTAGCAGAATACTGCTCAAAATCCTTCAGGTTTTATTCATAGAATCATAGAAGTTGGAAAATACCTCTTAAGATCATCGAGTCCAACCTTCAACCTAACACCACCATGGCCATTAAACCATGTCCTGAAGTGCCGTATCCTACATCTTCACCCACAAGAGCTCACAGGCATAATGCACATTCAGTTGTGCTTACTCTCTCACTGTACTGTCACGCACAGCTGCCATTAGGATTAAAGTTTTGGGAATATTAATGTTTTTCTTTTTTCTGTTCATCTCTTTGCACTTAACCATATCAGCATCTTGTAGGTCTTATTTCCCTTCCAAAGAAATGGATCTTTTAAGCACTTACATACACAAATAATCTTCAGTACAGGTGTAGTCCCATGTCATGAATATTTACACATTTATATGCACATCCACTGTTAAGCCTTTAACTACTGAAGGCAAGTTAAGTGGTATTAAAAAAACCCACAAGTGACAGAGAGGAACAGTGAAAGCTGAAGCGCAAACCCTGGGAGTTTCTTTTCCTATTTCACATATAAAACCATCTTACACAGAAGGAGGTGTTGGGAGATCGTATTTCTTGTCCTCAGTACCAGTCAACCAGTAGGTAACCTCTGTTCCTCTGCCCTAAATATGTATGACAAAGAAGAGAAAGCAAAATTTTGGTATTAGAATGCCATTTAATTATTTACTTAATAATACTGTATAGCATATTGCTGTGTTTGCATGTTTTCAGTAACATGCTCACAGCGAAGGATTAAAAATCAGATGTGAGAAGAAAGAATAATGGGGGGGGGAAGATACAACTGTACACCGACTCCCTTTTCCATCTTTTCCATGACCTGAAATACATTATGGGACAGGTGAGCTGTGCTGCCTGCCATCAGCTCCCAGAGACATCTGCCAAGTGTAATAGACTGGAATAAATGGATTGGCAGATAGATGTTGGAGCAAGAGTAAATTAAAAATAGATTCAGCCTCCATTCTATCAGATTAATTCACAATTCTCTGTTACAAAAAGTATGTCTCATTTATTCTCAGTATCTTTATGTTGCTTTAATTTTTGACTTGGAGAGCCCTTCATTGCCTGCAGTGTCTTTATAGAGGTATGTTCAACCAGTAAGGACTGCAGTACCACTTGTTCCCCAGATGTTAATTAAGTTGCAGGGTACTCTCAGTTCAGTATAAAATACTTTGATATTATTCCTTCTGTCTGTTCTGTTCATGCATGCTCGTGGTAAAAGTTACCTTCAAGTATGTTTCTCCTCTCACTTCATACTGGAATTGGCAGTCTGTTCTTTTGAGAATGTTAACAGTAGAACCATTTACATGAATCCTTAAAGCTAAAAAATAAAGAGGAAAAGCTCAATCTGGAAATGTATCACATAACCATATTAAGTATATGTGGAAAACGGTGCTATAGCAGAAGGTCCTCCAGTTATTGTCAACATAAATGGAGAGTCAAATTAAATGAGAATCAGCTACACTACTGTTCAAAAAATCTGACTCCATTGTACTGAGAGAGGAATAGGTTGCACAGCCACTGATCTGAACTACAGGTGACTGTGTTTTCTGAAGTATTTAGACATCAAAAGGGAAAAGAATAATTGGAAGTGATCCATAGAGAGAACAGTCATGTGAAGACACTGGGTGGAAGAAGACAAACTGGCTCTTGGCAGAGTTTCCTAATGATGATGATGAAAACATAATTGCTTCAACTTAAAATATACAATCAGCATATTTACACAGCGATGCTGTAATAGAATTCTAGGTCAAACTAAAATCTAAAATTCTCAGGGTAAAATTAAATTCCAGTCACATAAATATCATATCTTCTAGAGGAACTCTGCCAGTGATCTAGCCTACATACTCCCTGTCACCAGCACTGAACAAGAATATTTATTTTCCAGCAGGACAGTGAAATAATTGGTTATGAAAACATATAAGGATCCTCCATCTTTAAAACTTCTGCAAACTGATACTGTTCTCAGTTGAAAGCAGACAGTTCTACCACAAACTAACCAGTAGCCTTGTAGTACTCTTACACTGAACAGCTAAAATTAAATCCTTACGCAAGCCGGTGGACTCCATCCGTGAAGCTGTGTTCACCGTGTCTCCAAACAAACAGTAACGAGGCATTTTTATTCCAACCACACCAGCTGCACATGGACCTAGAAATGGGATGCAGAGAATGAAAAAACTTAGATTAAAAGGTTGGTTGGAAGGTGTCTTACCGTTGCAGAGCTGTTGCAGAGCTCCAGTGTGTAGTGGAGCTCTCTGTTCTTCACCAGTGGCAATACTCTGTACCTCACTTCCTGAAGTATCTAGTGGTCTCCTCTTCTGTTCCAAACCAAGCCTGCCTCTCTTGCATAATCAAATAAGAGCATAGAAAATAAATAGCTGCACAGTGTTAGTTGTAGTTAAATACAATTTCTGTGAGGGAAAATAATTGTCAGGTTTGGAAGCAAGAGAAAAAGGGAATAAGCTTCATTATGGAGGGCTGCATAGTGGTGCCTCAAGCAGTTTCCCAGTGCTAGAGTCACTTTCACTGGTATGTTCCTTGTGGTGTTCAAGAGGTTGTTGAAAATTTCCCAAAGTGCTTGGGATAGTTGAGCTATCTGCAGTTCCCCTTTGATAAAAAGTATTTTTATAGCTTGACAGAACTTTTGCTTGCAAAGCATAAAATATAGGCCTGCATTTTATGGCTAGAGAAGCATGGCTGCCCATGGCTGATCTCTGCTTTGGTTGGGGAGGAGCAATCTGAATAGGGTTATTTGATATAAACGGCTTAATCATACCAGGAAAAAAGCCAGTTGCTATTCCTAGCTACTGAGTTAATTTATGAATTAATTAATATGGAATATTTCACCATGCAGAGAGCAAACCAGTGGCTTATTTACTTCTGTTGCTCTTCCTCCAGGTGCATTGTTTTCAGCCTGATTCTTCATGAGGAAGGCAGTTAAGTATGATATACTACCAGGTCCTCTATGGATGTCAGTGAAGCTCAAAAACAAGGCAACAACATTGTAATTGTGATCTAACACTACTGTGTACCAGAGTGAATTCCAATGCGAATCCAAACAGGCAGACCGGGCAGATGTCTCAGTTCAAAAGACCCCATGAAGCTGAGGATGTCCAGAGCCATCATGGAGATGTCTACTGCATGGCGGTTGCCATTCCTCTTCGGTAAACCGCTCACCACCATGTAAGCATCACCGATGGTCTCTACCTGTGGAAACAAAATTAGAATTCATTACCTGCAGGAATAGCAAATGACAGATTTAGTTAAAATCTTCCTGTTCATGATTAAACATATCTTCCCAGCAAGGTTCATTAGTTCAAGGCAGCTGACATCTTTTTAGTAGATGAGTGATTATAACTGTACCCAGCATTCCGATTAATGAATCTGTGACCAGCTGGTATAGACAATTTGCTATAAGCAGTCACACTGAAGGCATACTGAAAGGAGGTAATCTTGACCTGGTGTTCTCCCTTTTGTCTAGCAAGCAGATTCCCAAATCCACCACACCATCCAATTTGATTTGTGTGTCCCCTGGTTGTTAACTGAGCAAAAGTGCAGAGCTAATCACCTTGTAAACATCATGGTGGTCAAGAATGTGGTCAAAGTTCTTGTAGATATCGTTCAGCATATCTACCACCTCCATAGGGGTACTGTATTTGCAGAGTGTGGTGAAGCCAACAATGTCACTGAAGTAGATAGTGACTTCTTCAAATAGTTCTGGCTCTACTAGGCCAGTCTCCTTCAAAGACTTCACTACTGGCCTGTGGAAATAGAGAAGGCAGGAAGACAGAGGAATAGTGTTTAATATTGAATGTATTTTTTCATGCAGCCCAACCACATCATCGTTTTCTGTGCAGGAAACATCAAATAGTTTGCTGAAAACTACCACTGTAGTCACATTTTAGATGCTCATAATGCCTTTGAGTCAGGGACCTCAAAGCATTTACTAATGGGAATTAATGTGCTACACTCTTACAAAATCAAAGCGCATGCAGAACTGAGCTTCTTGACTGAGGTCAGAGAAATGGATGTTGGGACAAATTTAAAACTGAAATTCTGGAACTTCTGACAGGTGGACCTGTGTTCCACCCACACAATAAGTAAAAAGAGGCATATTTTTCTGTTTCCTCAGCACAGAAGTAATTCCATCCTAATAATTAAATCATCGCATCCTGATCTCAGGTGAGATATCATAGTCTGATAATTTTATGAAACAAAAATTCAATACCGTGACATTCAATATCTATTCAGAGGGACTTTTATTTTCTTGCATTTCTAAATTCAGAAAAATATATGTTCCTGGTGGAGATATTAGAAGAAAATAACTGAAAGAGACCCCAAAAATTACAGAGTTTGTATGATGCCCTCTTCCATCTAGAATGAGAAAATAATAGAATGAAGGAACAATGAACAGTGGAAGGAAACAGAGATTCCTTGTTATGCAGTCTACACAGACAGATCATTTCAAAGTTCCCCCAAAACTGTATTGAACAGACTTTTTTTTTAATAAGTCATAAAATCAATACCCTTGACTACTTACATTCACTTGAAACTAGTGATGACATACTAGGATACTTGTAGTATTCCAAATGCATGCAATACCAAAATTACTAGCATTAACAACATTACAATATCAGTAACGCTTGCCCTATACCATACTCTGAAGTATCCATGTAGTCTGTTCTGGCCCAGTATGGCCCAGCTCCCCTCAGCTCCTCTGTTGCACTGCTAAACCCCAACATGAAGTTGGACTGCACTTCTACTCTCCAGCAGACACTCCTTGTACCTAGCAAGGTGCTGCACCAGAGCAGAGCTTTGTGACATAGAGTCACTATAAAGCTTTGTCTTCCCAGGGAGACAATGAAAAAGAGGCTTGTACTGGAAGGAGGGGTCCTGTGCACAACAGGATGTTGAGTACCATCCTGGCATGAAACTCCACCATAGAGTAGAAACATTTAGGCCAATTTCATCTTCTATCCTCTCTAGCAGGATCAGATTAGAGGGGAAGGAAATAATTAATATTAATCCCAACCCCCCACTCTCCAAGATTCAGGTGATATATGTCAATAAAATGCCAGTGAAAATTGTCCTGGGCATTTACCTTGGAAGCAGCATGAAATTGAGCCTGTCTGCTCTGTCTCGCTCTGCTTTATATAGCTCTGTCCTTTCCTCCACCAGATGCTCGAGGTTCCGCGAGTACATCTGCAAACGCCGGATCAGGGTGTCCATGTAGCTTTCATTGTTCTGGCCATGGTAGTTACTGCAGGTAACAGAAATACACAGGTGCCAACGAGAAAGGGTAATGGAGAGAGATGCAAAAAAGAGGCAAAAGAGGAAGAGTAGAAAACTCCACTATTTGTTTTCCATGTAAATAGAATGAAGTGCCTCAAGTGCATAATTTTTTTTCTTGATTGGAGGGCTTATGAATATGAATTGAAAGTTGAATTTGGACCTGTTAATTCTTAAAAAGCCCTTAAATCACCTACCCCTGCTGATATTGTCAACTCTGGGTTATGTTGGGAAATCCATGAATATTCATTTTTTAAAAGTAACTGACAAGCTCAAATTCTGAGAGGCAACTAAAGATAGGAGGTAAAAATTTACATACAACGTTTAGCTGGGGCCTTCATCCAGAAGGATTAAGACCATTTGGGGCTGCCTGTGTAAAAGACAGAACAACTCAATCTACCAGTCGTCAGCCCCTGGGCTACTTGTGCTCACAAGCTCCTGCAGACTCCAGCCCACTAACTCCTGGAATCAGAAATATAACGTATAACCCCTGTTTGTCTGGCTAGCCTGCACTAACCAAAGCAGTCTGAAAGCAGATGGGGCCAGGCTGACTGGGAGAGTCAAATTAGCATTGTACCCAACTGGATTTTAAAACCACTTTTACTTCTAAAAAATCATATCAGAGATACACTATCTTAGACCCTCACGAGGAAGACACTGTGTCACAGGATGTTAGGGGTTGGAAGAGACCTCTGGAGATCTTCACGTCCAATCCCCCTGCCAGAACAGGACCATATAATTTAGCGCAGGTCACACAGGAACACATCCAGATAGGTCTTGAAATTCACCAGAGAAGGAAACTCCACAACCTCCCTGGGAGCCTGTTCCAGCGTTCTGTGAACCTTAAAGTTCTTCATCGTGCTGAGGTGGAACTTCTGAGCTGTAGTTTACATTGCCCCTTGTTCTGTCACAGAGTGCAAGTGAGAAGAGGCTGTCCCTTTCTTCTTGACACTCAGCCCTCAGATATTTATAGACATTTATTAAATCCCCTCTCATTCTTCTCCAGAATAAAAAGCCCCAGATCTCTCAGCCTTTCCTCATAAGGCAGTGCTCCAGTCACCTGTGGCTAGAGGCAACCACTTTGCTTGTGTAGGATGGAAGCATAGGAGCTGAACCAGGATGTTTTTCTATTAATCTGAAGTAAGATTGTTCAGCTGATACGTTCATTTATGCATGGTGCAGTTGTCCTCCCTATGGAAAGTGTAAAACAATGTGAGTACTGTTGGGGATTGTTGACAAACAGAGCTTTAACAATTAGGGAACCGTTTGCCAGAAGAAGTAATTGAAAGCTTGCTGTTTGGAATCAAAATAATTAATTCAGATCAAACTCCATCAGAACAAGGGAGCATTGGCCAGGTGAAAGGCCTGTATGACCCCACAGGGTTTATCCAGTTATTACTCTTGTTATCCCACAACTTTATACCAACAAAACCCTGTCATTAATGCTTCTGGTGAGTTACAACCCCACTTCCAGTCAGCTTAATTTGGGACCATCCAAATTCATTTATGGCACAACCCAGCTCATCCAAACTTTCTAAATGTCCTCTAAGCATTTATGTGCATTCACTTCCTGAACTTAGACCACATGAGTCACTATCCAACTAGAGACAGGGGCTGAATTAGTTGAATGGCTTAAATCTCTAATTATCCAGCTTGCTACTTTTATAACGTGCCAATTTGAGGTATGATGATCATCTTACCTTCAATCAGATAATCCATGCATAGGTACCCATGTAGACAGCGTTACTCAGCTATCACATGCATAGGTGCTCTTCTAGACACCCTTCCCTCAGCTAATACATGCAGAGGTGCTCATGTAGACACCCTTCCCTCAGCTAAAACATGCAGAGGTGCTCATGTAGATAGGTGTACATATGCAAGTGCTCACCTACTTTTCTGGCAAGAATAAAACAAGATGTAAGTGTAGACACTTAGTTCTTCCACTGGGTGAATCATAATTATCTGAAGGGGGCTTACAGGAAGGCTGGGGAGGGACTATTCACAAGGTCTTGTAATGACAGGACAAAGGGCAATGGGTTTAAACTGGCAGAGGGGAGATTTAGACTGGATGTTAGGAGGAAGTTCTTTACAGTGAGGGTGGTGAGACACTGGAACAGGTTGCCCAGGGAGGTTGTGGCTGCTCCCTCTCTGGAGGGGTTCAAGGCCAGGTTGGAGGAGGCCTTGAGGGACCTGTACTAGTGGGAGCTGTCCCTGCCTATGGTAGGGGGGTGGGACTAGATGATGCTTGAGGTCCCTTCCAACCTTACTATTCTATGACTCTATGATTCTATAATCACATCAGCTTGCACAATTAAAAATATTTTTCTAAAACTTAGGAGGAGTTTGGAGCATCTTACAGAAAAAAAAAAAACAAAAAACAAACAGAGCCCTTGCTGCTCACCTGAATATTTTAGCCAGGGTACTCTCAATTTTCTTAAAGTCAGGCCTTTTCTCTGGATCTTCCTCCCAGCAGCTCTTCACTAGTGTATACAACTTCAAAGAAAAATTTAAGGAAAGTCCACCTGAGTAATGAATATAGAAGGCTAATGGTGCTCAACAGCACTAGTTCATTAGGGAATTTCCGGTTACTCTTGAATGACAACATAGTAAAATGTATGACTAACTGTTTTGAATCTATGGTGAGGACATTCATGCCAAACATCATAAACATCATGCCAAACTCTGTGGTGACTAGTGACGTGACCTTAACTTGAATTTGCAACACATAAATGAAAGGCAAGTGAAATGGATCCAGTCTTGCAGCTGGTGCCAAATAGAGTTATTGATTTGGAGATAAAGGCTGTGGTAATTATATTGCCAATAGCTTGACTTTGTGATTTTTCTGAAATTGATGATTCAGCCAAAAATAATGCAGTTCATTGCTGAATATGTGGATGTCTACAATACAGATCTTTTCCCCTGAGAAAGAAGCTTTAGGGACTATATAATCAGCGGAGAGGTGTATCTGAGGTGTGATTCATCCCTTTTTAAAGAGTCAGAAAAGTGGCACCATATAAGCATCCATTTCTTTCCAGTGAAATAATTATTATATTTCATTACACTGGCAATAACTATAGAACACCATTTTTTCCCATGAGTCTAGGGCATTTGGCATGAAATGTGCATAGCTTTCATCCTTCCATCCTCATGAGCTCTAGTTTGGCCAGAACATCCACCCTTCACCCAGAAAATGGATTAGTTAATTATTAGCTTACTTCCACCTGTCTTTCTCCCACTGTTTCCAAGGTCAGGTCTGGTCGGAAGGGCTTCAGTCCTTTGCCATTCTCCACTCTGTAAAGTTTCTCTAACACAGAAAAAATATGCAAAGTTACAAACAAACCAACCCACGAGAAGGACATTCCTTGTGGGTAGAGTCCTACAATGCTATCAGTTACTATACAAACAGAAGCCTTGAAGACAGTTCCCTCATTTTGATGAGAATTCCAGTTTTGGAGCTTTTCTAAATTTATGGCACAAGATCAAAACAGGCTGACTTAAAGGCCCTTGAAAGCAAAATTAATAGAAATTGTATGATTATTTATCACAGAATCACAGAGCATGAAGGGTTGGATCCAACCTAAAAAGATTGTCCAGTCCAACCTCCCTGCCAGAGCAGGATCACCTAGAGTAGGTCATGCAGGAACATGTCCAGGCAGGTTTTGAATGTCTCCAGAGGAAACTCCACAACCTCTCTGGGCAGCCCATTCCAGTATTTTGTCATCCTTACAGTGAAAAAATTTTTCCTTATGTTTACATGGAACCTCCTATTCTCCAGCCTGCACCCATTGCCCTTGTCCTATTATTGGACATCACTGAGCAGAGCCTGGCTTTGTCCTCCTGACACTGCCCTTCATGTATTTATAAACATTAATGAGGTCACCCCTCAGTCTTCTCCCAGCTCAAGAGACCCAGCTTCCTCAGCCTTTCCTCATAAGGGAGATGTTGCACTCCTTTCATCATCTCTGTGGCTCTGCACTGGACTCTTTCAAGCAGTTCACTGAGGTCTTTCTTGAACTGAGGGCACACAGAACCAGAGACAAAATTCCGGATGTGGCCTCACCGGGGCAGAGTAGAGGGGGAGGGTCACAGTAGACATAATTATGGCATCTTCCCAAATAAACGTTAGGCATTATTAGTGTGCCTCTCAGCATGAAATATAGCTATAGTAAAAAACAATATTAAAAGCCCACTGCAACTTGATAAAAAATATGGAGACATACAGTTCTCATCAGAGCAGTTCCAGACATCCTGCAGATGCTTAGCTTCCTTAAAACTAGGCTTTTCATGTATATGGATTAAAAACACTGCAGTTGTTAGCTCATCTGTTCTCTTACTCATGAGATCTGGCCTATAAAAAATATTTGGATTCTGAACACATCAGAATGCAGGATGCATTTGCATGACTCAATTTAAGCACAGTAAATGAAAGCTAAAGCAAAAATCTCTCTCTTTGTCCTCCTCCAGACCTCAAGAGGTCCAGAGGGAAGGAGTTACAAAAGAGAAGCCATTTTTTACTTCAAGGAGAAAGAGAAACTGAAAGGGATCTGTGAGCAGGCACAAAACCTACTTATTAATAAAGTCTGATTACATTTGGGAGGCAATTTTACTGAAGGAAGCATATAATGAGATGAGGAAGGTTTGTAATCATGATAGTATGTGCAAGTCTAGAGCAGCTTGGGATGCCTAAGCATGCCCAATGTGCATGATCACCCTAAAAAGATGCAGTAGTTTCCAGATTTGTGGTGGAGAAATTACAGACTAGAGAAAGAACAGGAGGAGACTTGAGTCTCCTAAATACAGTAGGGTGCAGTGGAGAGACTGCTAAGAAGTCTTCTGTGGGCTAAGAGACAGAAGCATCTGTGTAAGTCTCACATATACAGGAGGACTGTGTTTTGTCCACACTGCACAAAACTGGAAGGGGAAGTAACAGCAGCTATTAGCAACGCTGCGATTGCCAGTGGCAAAAAGTAGTGGAACAAGGAGGCAGCTTGAGCTGAGCGTTGGCACATGACAAGATTACCCAGTTTTGAGCAATGAACACACTATTTCTACAGAAGAATGGAGCAACCAGCTGGCTTAACAGCTGTCTCAGAGAAGTCAGTGAAGAAGACTATGACCCAGTTACTTCTATACATTAGAAATTCAGTTCCATATTCCCACTGTCTCTGCGAAGTCTTGGAAGAACCAGCTGATAAGCTGTCCTGAAATATAAATATTATTGTCTTCTAACTTGTAGAGATTAACTTCTCATAGCCTAACCATTGAAAGGCTTTCTGCAGGAGACTTAAAACCCAAATGTATCTAGCATGCAACAGGGGCATTTCTTTGCCCATTGCCACTGACTCTTAACTTGGTATTGTTTTCCCTCTTTTTATCCTAGATATTTGTACATAATGGTCATTCCAAGTATGAATTGCTCTCTTCCAGAGTTAGATATGTCACAAACAAAATTCAAACGTTTTCAAATAAGTATGGTATGCTGTCTTGCTGCCTCATCTGGCTAATGAATGAATCCAGACATCTAAATGAGGAGCCACTTCAGCAATATATAATAACACCCATTCCTTTCTGTTACATGGAATTTGATGACCTGCTGAAACTAGGCTGAACACATATATTCAGACTGCATAATCAAAAATAACACCAGAAGCCATTAGATCAGCAATATATATATTTTAGACATACATATTTCAAGAAAAAAAGCCTTGGGGGAAAAAAACAATCTCCTCACTGAATAGAAAACTAAACTTTTCAAGTAAAGTGTACAAAGAAGATTTTGTTTGTAAAGTTATACCGATTCCAGACTTACCAAGCATACTTCAGGCCCAGTAAGTTTATGGCTGTCTTAATATGGTGATATATATGACTATCAACAGCACTTAGAGGTGCTAAAAATCCTTTCAGTTGGCTGGATTAACCTAATGCTATTTAAAAGGGGCAGTCTTTCTAAAATGACAAAATGCACTGTTAAGAAACAGGTCAAAGTTAAAACAAGCAGATTATGGCTGTGACACCCAAGGTCAAACACAGAACAGTGAGGATGCCATCACATCTCAGAAGAGCCCAAAAACACTGTGTCTGAGGCTAACTTAATAAACATTAACATAACACAGAAAGAATATAACTTTGCTTAACAAACATTTAAAAGAATGTGGTTTGTTATAAATATGCTTTGCAAATTAAAATGAAGAGCATTTCTCTTTCCTTTCTCCATGTATTTTGGGAATACTTGTAAAATCCATGAATTTGTGAGTATGGAATCCTAGAATGGTCAGGGTGGGAAGGGACCTCCAAAGGTCATCTAGTCCAACTCCCCCCCCACAGTCAGCAGGGACATCCTCAACTAGAGCAGGTTGTGCCCACCTCAAGAAAAAAAAAATGAAGACTTCCTTTCTCTACCTTATCTTAAATGGAGTCCTGAAGACTTTACTTGAAGTGGTACAGGAATTTCTAACCTCTTTTAGGTCTATATTTTTATTAAAGAGTTGGTAATGTGAAATACTGTTTCCCCAACATAAATTTACAATTCCTTAGGATGACAAATGTGCCCCAGAAGTTACTCTCAAATGTAACTCAGGAAAAGAGCTATTAGGTTGTCTAGCTGCTGCTCTAGGTGGTTTAACAAATGTGAGGCAGAGAATGACTCAGAGGTAAAGGCAATGTCTAAACTTGTTGTTGGTAACTGTCACTAGGAAAATTCCAAACCCACACATGCTTTTATGTCAGTTCTAATAAATAATAATGCCTGGATTCTGGGAACTGAGATTGACTGGGATATTAGCCACTCAGTGTCACAGAATCCACAAAATGGTGTTTAATGGATGCACTTAGAGGAGCTGCTTTCTTTGACATAAGTTAAACAACTAAAGTTAATTTTGACAGGCTCGTACAAAATCTGAATTGGCAGTTTGTACATGACAACTGTTCTTGTGTCATGCTGCTGAGTTTTGGTTGCTCTGTGTTGACAATGCTGATTTATGATGTGAATTATTCTATGTTGTGCACAACTCATAAAATAAAAACCTTTGTGGCCTGGACAGCACTGTATAATGTTAACTTATGTAATGCTGTAACCAAGGTAAGGAGGGAGGAAAAAGGGCAAGAAAATTCAGTGCAAACTTTATTTAGAGAAAGAATAAGGACACGTGGCCCCACAGTGAGGTCCTTCAAACAGGCACTTCATTCATGACAAAATGAAAGCAGCAGCAGTTCAAACAGCTGTCAGAGATAGTGCCCTTCACAAAATGTGGGGAATGGGCCAGTTAGAGCTACACCATCTTAGAAGGCTGAAATGGAAGAGGAATTTGTGGCTATACCTTTGTTGTCCCAGCAGTGTCCCGTGTAGAAGGTCTCCTTGCGTAGGATGATTTCCTGGGCAATGATCCCGTAGCTGTACACATCACCCTTCTGAGATACATTGGCATGACGGAGATGCTCAGGAGCTGTCCACAGGTCTGAAGATCCAGATGGCAGTGAGGGATGAGGTGAAGGGGAAAGGGAGAGAAGAAAATGAAAAAGGGTGACCCTTCTCAGAGCATCCATTGGGTGTAATGATATTCCATTTTACTCTTTCTCTATCAAACCCAGAGCCCACTGGTACTGTTTATTTCCTGTTTTATCATTTTTTTCTTGAGTACCTTACATCAATACAGGTTAGATAAACCTCTAATGTGGTGGTTTTCAGTTCTCTGGGATTTGATGACCTTACAATTTTCCACTGTAGATGCAGACCCTCACACCTCCAGAAAAGTTATGGTTATTGGCAGTGAACTTGCTTTTGTTAGCTATCTCTCATGGGCATCCTAGTACTAGTCAGTGCATCTGTGTAAGACCAAGGGATGCCAGTGTTAAAAAAAAAACAAAAAAAAAACAAAAAAAACACCCAAACAAATCTGAGCCTTTTTGAGTTAGATGGATGGAGTCTATTACACAAAATGTCAGATGAGAAGACTGTAATATTTCCTTGTGGCCTTTATATCATAAATCTCAATAATTCTCAAGTGCTTTTGAGCCAGACATAATACTACCTTATCATAACTACTTTCTTTCTACAGAAATGATTACTCTGTATTTCTAGTACAGCAAGCACCATAGTACCTCAAAACCAGAATGCTGCCATGATATAACAATTTGTTATGACATACTGGTGATGTACTGTAACAGCGACCTGAACACAGTGACCCTGAAGATAGTGTTACGATAGCAGGCTGCAACATCCAGCCACAATGAGTCTATAGCTCTCTTGTGAAATAGTAAGTTTTCTTCAAGAACAGAAATCTAATAACCAGAAATTTGGAGGCTGAAGAGAAGAATATATTAAGAAGAGAAATATATTAATGTCATAATAATAAACATTTAAATATTACATTTGTCAAAGGAAGAATGAATAGAGCAGTTACATTCAGTGCACTTTTTTACTCCTTTTTAAGTTCTCATTGCTACTCTTGAGCATCTTTGTGTCTGAATGGAGAAATTTTTTTTCTCAATCCAGTTGCAGCCACAGTGTCTCCTCAGATCATTGAAGTTATGTATTGAAGTTACGGCCCAGTGCTGTGCTTATTACATCCAAAGCTCTACTATAGAGAATCAGATGACATCATTTCAGATGGACTCATCTTTTCATTCAAGATCAGGTAAGAAGGAAAAGATGAGTAGAAAGGAATGCTCTATTTTCCAGAAACATCCTATAAATATGAGCTGAATACAAAATATAAAGAATATTATTCCAATCTGATTGAACAGAGATTTCTTTATTCCTTCCTGAAGAACAAAGAACATTAAGGTTATCATTGCATACCATTACAGGGGTTTTTTTAGGATGATCAGAGTCACAAGTGTTAATATTTAAACTAAATTACAGAGCACTGTGTAACATATGGATCTGATCAGTGACAAGATCATGTAGTACTTTATCCACACAAGTTCAGCATTGCTCTTGAAGAGAGCTGTTTGCATGGAGACATTGGATGCTGAAAAAGTTTCTTGCATCTCAGCCACATGTGAGATCTCTGTTTTCTAAAGTATGAGTTGAAAAATCCATCTTTCCTTCTCACCTATTTCTATGTCTGCCTACTAATGATTCTCTACTACTGTGTTATTTAAGACAGTGTTTTCAGATATCATTTGTATGCTGGCTCCTACATGAAACAAGATCATATTGGATGTTTTGTGTTGTGTACAATTTGTTATTAGGCTCTGCTGGACAATAGATACAGGAAAATTTTATTGGGTTGGAAACCATGAAGGAGAACCCAACTGAGTACTGGTTTTACCTTTCCTTGGAGGCAGAATCGAATTACAGCCAAAATCAGTGATCTTCACTACCATGCGATTGTCTACTACACAGTTTGTGGATTTGAGTCGACCATGGACTTCAGTTTTGCTTGAGTGCAGGTAGGACATGCCCTGTGGTTGGTAATAAGAGAGGAAGAAAGTGAGACTAGGTGTGAGTCCCTCAGCTGTTACCAGACTCCACAAAAATGTGAAGCATTAGTGTAGTATCCATCCAAGCAATTGCATGTCCCCCATCAGCAATTGATATGCATGTATCACAATTCCTTGTTATGGAGGGAAACAAATATTATCTTACAGAGGAGACTTCCCAAGATGCTAGAAACAGGCAATGTTAAGAAAGGAGGAGATGAATCATTGGAATGGTCATGTCATGGAAAACCATCCTTCCTCGTCGTTAACAAAAAGTTTGGCATAGCAGCCTGGGGCTTTGATCAGAAGATTAGAACACAATTAAGCCACTAGTAAATTCATTGGCTCCCATAGAAGTTTTGATTTCACTGTCAATAAATTTTTTTTTCTAGTATATTTAGTACAGATTTGTTGCATTGGTACATAAAAGTGTGCTTCCAACTATGTGTTCATCAAATGGACACCATAGGTGGGGAGAGGCCTTGCTCTTTCTGTCTTTAAAGATCTTCTTCTTTAAAGATTCCCATATCCCAGTGACTTCATTCAGAAGTATTGCAGCAGATCCTTCTCTACAAAGCAGAGGGGTAAAGATGAGTCAATGCAGAGAGTGTTAAATGATGCACTAAGGCTTAAATAAGGCTTAGAAGGTCTCTTCTGGCCTCACTGATGACGATTTTCTCTGTATCAGTCAATACAGATGACGTATCCATGAGCTAAAGTTGGAAGTGGGCACCATGAGGACTGCCAGACAGTCTCATCTCTATTTCCTGAGATTCAGACTCTTGATTCACAACACACACACAGGTGTATAACTTCTCCCTTTTTACTCATCACTTCCAAATTCATCTCATTTAGCCTAAAATGCTCAGATACAATGCAATACATGAGAAGGGGCCAGCACTGAGGCACAGCAGCAAAAGAACATTAGTAAAGTGGGTGTAGACCAAAGAAGGAAGTAGGTATGCTAATTTACATCCTCTTGCTATTATTTATTCTGTTTCATCTCTTTATTCTGAGCTACTTAAGATCATATCTACTTATAGCCTACTACTGGTTGGTTTTCATCTTATGGTCCTCTTTCCTGTAGTGAAGCACAACCTATATTCTGGAAGCACGATCTATGTTCTGGAAGCCTGAACAGGTATGTCTTGTCTGTTTACTTTATTGCCTGAATGGTCCTCCACTTAGATTCTTACATGGAAAGCTCATCTTCCTGTATGATAACTGGTACATAGAGTTTAATCAGGGTTACATAGCTCATGTGGTCATGAACATACTGTATGATGTGCTGGATATTTCTCTCCAAATGCTGGATACCTGTAAGTGGGGAAACAGATCAGCAAATGCTACAAGAGATCACTGAGATGAGATGAGCTTTGAACACAGCAGATGTCTGAGACACAAGGAACCTGCAAGAGATGCAATCCCTGGAGAATGTTGTTGGACTGGTTATCCTAGACCTATCCAGACCATGCCAAAATTTTACAAAGATGGTGCATACTATATCCAAGGAACACATTTCTTGATTAGACAGCTTTTATTATATAGTCCTGATGACACTATCCAGGATGTTTTGCCTGCTTTATGTCCTATTTCCTCCAGCTGTGCTTTCTTCCAGATCCTGCTTTCATCAGCCAGGAAATATGCCCATTGCTACAGCAGAATTCCCAATAAGTTTTAGTATCAAACAGCAGGCAAATGTACTGCTGATTTCCTTATACCAGGGCTTTCTATTTAACAATGTCTGGAGGCAGAAGTCCTATAGATGTGCCTGATAAAAATTTCCTTTTTCCTTCCAGCTATCCTATTCACCTATCTGAAAACACAGAACCTACTAAGAACCCATAATGTGATTTTAAAAAAGTATAATGGCTTTCAGTGCAATAATCCTGAATTCTTGAGGTATTCTTGTAACACCTGCTCTGACGCTTGGAAGTTTTAGTTCAGACTGAGAAGCCTTTTCCTGACACAATGCATGAATATTACAATCCCTTGCACAATATCCTGCAGCATCCCCTCATTTAATAAATAGTGTTGCAATCTGTGCACTATTAACTGCAAGGTTTGATTACTGCAATTCCTTCTTAGCAGACCTTTCATCAGAGCTCTTCGGTCATATGTAGCCAAATCCATACAGCTACAGATGGTGCCATCAAACCTAGAGACAGCAAATAGAGGGAAAAAAAAACCCAAAACAAAACCAAAAAAACAGGAGCAGATTTAGAGCTTCCTCTTTGCCTTCCCCACCACCTCTAGTGGCCTAGGGGCTGTTCTAAGAGTTGTCATACTTATCTAACTGTACCAGGGAACAGACGTGATCCAATCTCTGTTCAGAAACACTGATGTGGCAGCTTCTGTGCCAGATGAAAAGTAAGCAAAGTCCAAGGACTGTTTGGGTAATAGTAAAAGCAGGGTATAGGGTGTGGAGAGAGAAAAACTGTGGTTTAGCTCCAACCAGCAAGTAAGCACCACACAGTTGCTCACTCACTGCTCTTTTCCCTGCAGTGGGAGGAGGAGGAGAATCAGGAAAAACAGGTAAAACTCATGGTTGAGATAAGAACAGTAATGAAAAGGAAGATAACAAAAAGAGAGAGAAATAGATCTCAAGAAGTGATGCACAGTGGAACTGATCACCACCTACTGGTTGATGCCGAAGCAGCAATTCCACCCTCCCAAGCAACTCCCCGTTTCTATACAAGGCATGATGTCCTACGGTATGAACAGCATCCAGCAAAAACTGGGGCTGTGCCTGCCCTCTGCCCAGCTGTGTGCCCTCAGAGACCTCTTGGCATCATGCTGCCCGGCTTTGTCACAGGAGGGCAAAGGAACTGCAGGAGCTGGTCACGGGGATTTTAACAGCCCCAAGAGATAAGGCTGGGCTTTAAAAGAGCAGATACTGAGATGAGCGGAACTGGAGCTGAAAGGCCATGAAGTGATATATGCAAAGCAAGAAGACATTCAAGTGAAAATAGACAGGGTGCCTGAAGGTTGGGAAGCTATGGTTTGGGAGAAGCAATACAAGAATTTCATGGAGATGCCTAGGTACCACAAGGTTCATTACAGTATCAGGCCAAGCAGTAGGAGAGGCTAGCAAATGATGGTAACTTTCCTGATATCCCTAGGTACATAAAAGTTTCCAGGAAGCTTTTGTGAACCATCTCTACTAATATGGCTGATAGTGCTCAGGAGCCATTCCACAGGATGCATGTGGTGAGCCACCCATCCTCAGACACCATGTCCTCTTTACCAGCAGTGCAGTGAATGACTGGTTGTGAAGTCCAGATCCTAGTGCAGTCACTGGGCATTTGGTCACTCCCTTCAGAGGGACTGGGGTTTCTCTCACCTTCTACTACTAGTTCTTGTTTTCTAAAGAAAACAAGGAGGAAGTTCTTTACAGTGAGGGTGGTGAGGCCCTGGAACAGGTTGCCCAGGGAGGTTGTGGCTGCTCCCTCCCTGGAGGAGGTCAAGGCCAGGGTGGATGAGGCCTTGAGTAACCTGTACTAGTGGGAGGTGTCCCTGCCTATGGCAGGGGGTTGGAACTAGATGATCCTTGAGGTCTCCTTCCAACCTTACCATTCTATGATTCTATGATTCTATGATCTGAATGTGAACTGCAAAGGGTTAAAAAATACCCTGGTTTTTGATATGCTGTAAGGAGGAAGGGGAACTCCACTGCAACTACTTAAAGGAAACTTAATGCTGATGTTAACAGAACTTGGAAGCCATTAACAAGGTCAACAAACTGTGACAGTTTGGATTAAGAGGGCTTTAATAAAGAGCAAAATTTTCAATATCTCTTTGGAACAGACACAGTGAAGTCATTCATCATGGAAACCAAATTTGAACCAATGCATGCAGAGAAATGGGAGGACCATCCAACTGCAAACCAGCCACAGGGAGAGGAGAGCAGTTGAGCCCTAGCAAAAAGGCAGAGATAATTCTCTGTTACCTGCAGAGGTGCAATGAATTATTATACCTGTGAATTATAAAGGCTTCTTAACTGCCAACTAAACAGATACATCTGTCACATAGAACAGAATTTCCTTTAAAATGCTCATTGAGTCTTTATTCCACAAGGACCTAAAATTAAAAGATCTATTTGAAAGCTGCTGAAAAACAGTCTTAGTTTCTGTACAGGATTAATTTCTTCTCTCTCAAACTGGCCAAAATAGATAGTTTTAGTGAGAAACTGGAGTTTCTCACTGAGAAACTCCAGTTTCTCACTCTAGTGAGTGAGCAATTCAGGATGCAAAATGAACTGGTTGTTTAGAAAAAGTTGATCCTATCTCTGGGTATAATGTGAATAATTCCATCATGGGGAAAAACAGTTTTCCTTTGTATGCCTTACCTGAGGCCAGAGAGCAGTGTGTTTTGAAGGTCTTGTGACTGTACAAGCCCTGCTAATCAGAGCCACTGCTCAAGAGTTTGTAATCCTCTGGTCTTTAGTCGACGTTTCTTTGTGGCATTGTTTCTAAGTAGCCCAACTCCAGCTCTGGACCCTATTTCCTCCTTCAGTTTGAGAGCCACTGGCTCCTCCTGTCTCATGTATCTGTCCCCATGAAAGAAAAAGTGGAAGAGCATACAGCTCTATCAAGGAAAGGAGATCTTGAGAGCTGCTTATCTCCAGAGGATTAGTTTTGCAAGACAGGACAGGCTGATTAACATCGCAGTGTCAGTAGCCTGCTTACCTTGGCAATATCGTACATGACAGAGACTTTAAATTCCCAATCCATGAACGTGCCATCAGGGTAGGAGATTTTATCATTTAAAACATCCTGTCAACAGAAGAAAAGAATTGTTCTAATCTACTTCAGGGATAAAGCAGAAGATGGAATATGAGTATCTAATTTGCATAGTCTTTCAAGGAGCATCTGAAAGAGGTAGCCCTTTACTTTTTATAGGGAGCACTTGCAGTAGAGCAGGATACATGCACTAGGGCAGGAGTTGAGTCAGGAAACAGGAAATATTAAATATATTGTAGGTTTACACAGTGCTAGTAAGTTGGAGACTCCAGAAAAGAGGGATTTGTGTAAATAAGGGTAAATTGTGAATTTGCTCTTAAAGCTGAGCCTTTAATAGCTGAGTAAAGCCAAATAGCTGAGACAGAAATGGGCAAGGCACGCAAGAGGAAGAGAGAGGAATTTCTGTGTTTTGTGCTCACAATCCATTTCTTAGCAATTTACTCATGGCCTTATTAGATCAAAGTAGACTGTTCCTTTATCTTAAAGTGCCAGTCATTTACAGTTCTTCCAGCCAGTGTGATTTCCGCTGCTAAAAGTAAACATCCACGAGTATGCCAGTTTACAAGAAAAGAGCTAGAGCTCTTATTTTGCTGCTCTGTGTTTGTTCCAGAGACCACTGCTACTGATGAGAGTCTTTATACCAGCTCAGAAGCAGAGACAATGTGTGCCTGCAGAAGAGCTGACACCATTATTCCTTGATGATTAGCACTGAAATAATCTTTCCATAACTTTTGCCAGTCATCAATATATGGTTTCTTTTTATAAACAAAAATTAAGGGCTGTTGTCCCTTACAGCAAAGGATTTGCCATATTCCAGGCTCAAACTGTTTGTGCCTTGTTAATACAGAATATATTCTTTTCTCTATCCTTTCATGCCCTGGGAGAACTGTGGGGTCCACAAAGGCACCAGCAGAGAGAACGGTTTTGAAAATAAAGATGATGTTACATCCTACATGCTCCCAGTTGGGGACACTACAAATACTGTGCTGCTGCCTGGCCAGAGCTCTCCTTGCTTTCACCTCACTTGCTGGCTGCTGAGAACGACTGAAGTGGTGGCAGCCACATGAGTACCTGGGGAAAGCTGGAGAGAACTGAGCAAGGGAGAAGAAACTCCAAGTCAGAAATCTGTTGCCAGTTGCTCAGTTGTTAGGCTGCTGCATGAAGGTCAGAGACACAGAGAATGGGATTTTTTTCATATGTTGAAATTTTATAATTTGAGGTGGAAAGAGACCTGCAAATTTTTTTACCCGTAGAGAACCTCTTTCGCAGTACTCAATCACTCCAAAGATCATGGTGTCTAACTTCACGGTGCCATAGAACTTGGTCAGGTTGTAATAATCAATCTGTAGGAGCTAGAACAGAAACATTACATCTGTTTTTTAAAAGCAATCATTGTAGGTACAGAACCACAAGTCAAGAATACTTGTGTGCTGTGGCTTTTTATCTCAGGCCCTTATAAGATGTATGAGTTTCCTTTAAACCAATGTGTACAAAGGCACTGAGTACACTTGAAGACATCTGTCATTCCAGAGCCTTCTGGATATTAAGGAGGTAAGAGTGGCTGCTGTTTGGATATTACAGTTCCAGAGTCCATTATCAAACCTCCCAGTTGGCCAAAATATCCATTATGAGTGACAGAATGTGGTGAATCAGTCAGTAAATAAGCAAGTAATAAAAGTTTAACAATACTGCATGGTTTTATGGACTTTGTCCATTTATATAGACAAATACAGTTTACCTTGAGATATTTTGAGAGCTTAGTGAATTCACAGTATAGCTGTGTTACGTAAAAAGAAAAACTATTCATTCAAAAAATTGGCAGTACTGCAGCCAAATTAATCTCCTATGTTGGAAGAATCTGTGCACAAGTCAGCAGAATTACTTAGAAAGAACTGCACTTGGCATTCAACAGTAAGATTTAACTACAACATTCCTATACTAATGAATTAACATGATTTGAGCAAAAGGAGTGCATTTGCTTTTAGTGTCAGATACAAGAAGGTAGTTAGCAAGGCCATATGGCAGGGCCTGAGTTACTTCATCCATCCTTAGCTTCACTGGCATACAATTCAGACAAAGAGAAAGTTTATCAAGCAATATCCTCTGAGGAACTCTTTGCCCACCCACCCCACAAATACACACAAGCACATGGCTACTGGAGTTGACAGTAGAAAGGAATGATTTCACCTTTGCACTCCCCAGTTACCTTGTTCAGTTCTATTTTTTGCTTCTCTGAGAAATTACCATCACTGTTTTTGAGATCCTTTAGGATCACCACCTGAAGAAAAAATACCAATGGGGAAAAAAAAATCATAGCTTTAGTACAACAGTAATTAATTCTTCTTTTCTGAGAAATGTCCATACGAAGAAATACTCCAGAAACATCTGCCTGCTGCTTTGTTAGAGTTTCAGTGAATCAGCTAGTAAGTAACAGAGTTATATTTCCTTCAAAAGATTTCTCAAGTAGATATGAACTATTTAGAACTGTCAATGATACAGACTTTAACACAACATAAATATGCCTCTTCAGACGGACAGCTCTATGGAATGTACAGGAGCTGCCATGTAAAAGACCTGTCCTCCATTAATCTGTTCATCTCATCAGTACCAATATATATCAGATTTCTGATTCTTCTTTTTCTACTTCTGCACCTCTGGACTAGGCTAGGGGTTCATGGAGCCTAATATATTGTCTTCTATCAGTAAGCAAGATGAAGAGCACCTAACTGAATCACAGAATCATAGAATCACAGAATCATAGAATCATACAATGGTCTGGGTTGGAAGGGACCTCCAAACGTTACCTAGTCCAACCCCCTTGCAGTCAGTAGGGGCATCCTCAACTAAACCAAGTTAGACCAGGTTAGATAGAGAATGAATGGCTTATTCTTTCCATAAGATCAAATCATTTTGCAAGATCAAGGGGAACAGAATTGTTTCTGGAGGGAAATGATCTCCTCCCAGGAAGAGCCCTCCTAAACCAAAGAAAGGAGCATGGACACTGCAGTCAGGTTACCTTCTTGTCATATTTGCCTTGGCGCAGTCTCTGGGTGGTGTCACGTCTCTTATCTTCATCGATCTGAGAACAAAGGAGAATAATTAACATGCAGTTATCACCTACTCCCCACTTGGCAGATCCAGAGAGCTAAGCAATGTCAATGTGTGCCACAGAGAAGCATAATACCTTCTTTTTCTTCAATATAGTGCATGAGGTTTAAAAAAATTCAACTGAGCCATAGCCTGCATTGTAGTCAGAGGATGCCAACACCCTATCATCAATGGTCTTTAAAAGAGAGAATCCAGGCTTCAGCTTTGGGCATCACACTTCTCTTACCTTCAAACTAATGTGACTTGTCTCACTGGTCTCCAGAGGCAAGATTTCCTCAGGTGGTATATGGGACCACTTCTTCCACCGGCGCTCATTATCTCTCCTGTACTTCCTGCAAAACAAGTGAACAGAATACCCTCCCAGTGAGCAGAAACCCACAACAGGAGATTAGGACAGGGAAGCTTCTAGTGTCAGGGTGGCAAGACTTGAGTACAAGCACTGGGGCTCCCATATAGTTTTCCAGTTTGAGGCTGCTCTAATTCCCTTAGCTTTGGGAAAGCCTAAATGCTCCTTCAGTTCCGTAGGACAGAACAGATTCTGCAGAGCAACTGCTAGATACGTTGCCAGAGTCTCAAGGCAGGGCAGAACAATTTAAAGCACAAAAGACCATCTGGGTTTTATATAGTTTAATCCTCCATGCTATTGAATGTATTCTGAAGGGAGCTCCCACAAACAAATGCAAGCCAAAGGAAGTCCTGCCATCAACACTGGACAGTAAAAACTGGTGTGACTACAATGCTAGGAGAAATACAAGTGATGAGAGGGGGTTTTGTGGATGTCCCCTGTATTCTACAGATTTTGTAAAAATTAGGGAAAAGCCTTTGGAACAGGGAGGAGAAGACTACTGTACCTCTTGCAGAATTTACCTTAGAGCAATTAGTACTCAGCAAGCTACTTACTTGAACAAGTCCTTCCCCTATTAACAACAACAACAAAAAATACCAACAAAAACACAGGGCTGACTGGAGAGACTGCAGAAGAATCCTAACACAGTGATGACTGCTAGCAAATGCTCCAAATGGGAGATCTCATTGTATGGGCTAATAACATAAATGTTCCCTTTTCCAACATATTTTAAGGCATATATGTATAAGAAGAGGGAGGGCAATAGCTGCAGTAAGAACTGGTTTTCTCAGTTCAGTCTCATGAGCTGTGTTGTATTACCAGGATGCACTGCAATTCAAACTGGTACCAGCTTCTGATTAAGTACAACATCAACATGAACTAAAATCTGCTAGGCCTAATACGTATTTTTATGTATTTTTCAGGAATTTCCCTTTTTATTTAGCAGTCAGAACAATGCAAGGAATTTTAAGATAGTTCAAGCATCCTAGAAACTTAGGAGATAAAGAAGGAATAATGAGGCTTTTTATTTGTTTTCATAGCTGAGTTTCCCTTCTTGTTAGGAGACAATCTTACATAGCAATTATAGTTCAGAACTTTGCTGTTGTTTTAACAGTAAAAGGGCAAATTTTAGTCTAAAATATCCTCTTTTATATATAAATCTTTTGTATTTTATGTATCTCTTCTGTATTTGATGTGTTCTTTATACATTAATAAGGTAATCATCTAAGCAAAATCTTAGATTTTATTCATCTGCAGGTAGGGAAGGGTATAGAATCTTTTACAAGTCTCTAGGCAATTTTTTATCAATTTTCATAGCATTTACAAACTTTACCTTTTTATATGTTAATGTTTAGATGTAGTAATATTTAGCCCTTCCATTTCTTTAGTACAGACAGATGTATAAGAGTTGTATACCTCCATCTTTGATTTTTCCCTTAGGAAAAGCTTGGCAGATTGGTCCATGCAGAATAAGAGACCCTGGGTATGATGTGCTAGTTCTAATCAAGTTTAAGAACTTAAATCTTTTTGCTTAAGATCTGATTTTCTCACTTTTTCTGAAATTCTCTGATATATAGAAAAGAGAGATGCTGAGCTACTAAAAACAGATGCACAAGTAAGGCATTTTTAAAAACAAATATGAAAGAAAACACCATACTTTGGAAATGGAGTAGCATTTGTTCTAGCAATTGGAGAAATCACTGATTCCTGTTTCTGCTTATTCCATCATGATAAAGCTTGATCATGTTTTGACTCCTACAGTGACTCAAGACAAATATTTCCTTCTAGATTGGACTTCTATGTCACCAACAGATTAAAGAAACATAAGTGAACCCCAAGCAAGCTAAAGATTTACAGTGTAACTGGAAAAGGTCTGAAGACTAGTCTGAGTTGTACCTCTCTCTGTATGGCTAGGAATCAGAGCTTTTTAGCACATGAAAAATCTCTGAGCCTTGCTGCATCTTCTCCCTTGATTATTAACCTGACGTAACAACACCGCGGATGCAAACACAGCTTGGCATCTACAGAACAGTTCACACTGAGGGCAACCACCCAGGTATAAGCTAATGAAAGTCTCTTCAAGGAGAAATTAAAGGCATTGCCCTAGGAGGAAAACTGTTCAAAGAGGAACAGAAGGTCAAAGAGGTTGGTACCTTAGAACCAGCAAAGAGATGATCAGAACCAGAATCACAATTCCTGTGAGTGTGAAAACAGCTATAGTCAAGACGTGTGGGCCTGCAGAAAAGAAAAACTGAAAAATAAACAACTCAACAGAGGATGTTGAAAAGCAGTATTTAAGAAATTAAATAAATGACCCTCACCCATATGTGTGCAAGTCACAGAAGCTATGCAGGGATATTCTTTAGTGACATCCAAATTGAAAGGCTTTGGTCAAGCCAAGCACTGTCCTTCTTTGACTGCAGAATGTAGCATGACCCAGAAGAGCAGTGCAGTCTTGCACCCTCATGTGAGGCATGGGCTCTCTATAGGGACACCCAGCTGGGAGGTGAATTATGAGCACTGAATCTCACCTCAGCTCAGCAGCAGCTCCTAGGTGTTCTCCTCTTTAGAAATAAACTAGGATAGTCCAGGAATAAAGCTAACTTTTACTAGTAACTATGTTTTAAATAATGAACTAGCCAAACTTCTTCTTGTAATTACTTCCTAAGAGTGAATAGCAGAGGCAAACCTTCGGTACAACTCTCTAGGGGATAGGGATGTAAATGGGGAAGCAGCTGATTTGAAATCAGAGACACTGACTGGCAGGAAACATTGTTTGCCTTCAGTCTACTCAGGGCTTACTGCAAAATGGGCTCCTTAGTGGCTCCTTTGGATAATGCTTTGTCTGAAATAGGGAACAAGACTTTGATCCCTACTGGTTTTATCATTAAGCATCATACTCAGCGATGACTTTCTGATTCAGGCTTTGTAACATTTGTCATACACTGCTTTGAACCTGAATTTTCCACAACTACCCATACCTTCATCACCCAGACCATCACCTGAACCTTTCACCCAGAACTGCAGCTGATACAGAGTACAGCCACTTGTGGATTCGAAGGGCATTTCTTGTAAGAACTTGTTAACCAAGAAGGGGTCAGAATGTTGAACATTTCACATCTGGGTTCTCCCCTTATTCACCCAGTTATTTAAAGTCATTCTGTACACAGAGTTTTGGAGCCTGTAAACTCATTTCTGAACATTTCTATGTTGGGATGAGAAGTGTTGCTGAGTGGACTGTACTTCAATAGGAAATTCATGTGCTGTAGAGGGAGATTCAGTTGATGGCAGCACAAAACTAGTAAAGTGTCCTTGTAAGCTGCCAGGTGCCAAAAAAAAATTGAAAATCAGCATGTTCAGGCATCAGAGGATTTGGACCCAAAACCACAGAGCACATGAGGGTCTTAATCCCAAGCCAGCAGGCAGGATGGCTAGGGCTTAAAACTGACTGTTTAAGATTGTAGTTTCAATTGTTTTCATGTGGAAAAGCAAACTGAAGCCTGTCTAGGGTCAGTCCTTGGAGCTCAGGGGTGCTGGGAAGAAAAGTTACAGGAACCAATGTTATTAGAGGATCAACAGGCCACTAGTGCAGAGCTTCATCTGGTGGCTGCACATCTGGGGTTTGCCTCCTGTACTGAGCAACTCTGGCAGGCAAAGGTGGCAGAGGAGAATCTAGTTTTGCAGAGTAAAACTCTTCAGTCTTGCTGAGGCTAATGCAAGACATGACACATGACAGCTGCCTTCAGAATCAGGCTGTAAATGAGCAAGGATTTTCAACATACCAATGTAAGTGTCTGTATCTGACATAGAACTCAGTTTAGGACCTCCTCTGGATTCTGAACCCAGCTTTCTAGGTTTGATTTTTCTGTGTATCATGTCTCCTTTCCTTCTTTCTGTGTGTTTATCCTAGCACACTCCCAGGGCCTCCAAATAACTTCATGGTCTGCATTGAAAACTGTCAGTACTACTGTTTCCCTCTGCCAAGGGAGGGCATGAAGTCACCACTATAAAACGGCAGAGACAGGAGAATGTGCAAAGCAATTTCGTACAAATTCTCGAAAACTTCAGGATCGTGAATCCTGGTTTGCGGCTCAAGCCGCAGACTGTCGTTTCCCACGGAATCTCTGCGGACCAGAGTTTCTCGTTCCTGAGTCTCTACTGACACCTCCTGGCTCTTAGCATTACAACGTTCAAAGAGAGAGTGCATCACAAATTAACTGTTTTCAGGTCCTCTGGAGCCAGCAGTGTTTGTGCATTGAAGGCCAACCTTATCCATGCTTAGACTGAGGGTTAAAACTTTCTGAAAAATGGGAAAATCTGGATTAAGCCTTTTTTTTTTCTTTTGTACTGGATGCTAGAATGAAGGAAGGTAGCAGCTGTTCGCAGTTAACATCTTAGGAAGGAGCAGGGCTCTGGTTGCTGTGTCTGTTCACCTCCCCAGAATAAAAAAATAGAAACATATTTCTGGTTGGAAAGTTTGGGTGGGTTTTGGCAAGGCATGGCTGTAAAAAGTTGCCCTTTGGATAACATATTTCTTTAGAATCACACTAAAGAAAGATGTAATTTGTTTTTAAATGAAAACAAAATAATCAAGTGCCTCTGGGAGGTAGTTTTACTTTGGTTTAGTATAATTTGGCCAAAAAGTCAGGCTTTCATTAAGCACTGAATATTAAGCTGCTGATTTGTAAATGCTGCCTTTCTGCAGTTTCCATTTTTCTTTTGCCCTTGTGCAGCATCTTCAAACAAGGACATATTGAAGGGAATGTTTTAAAGATACAAAGAGCCACTGATAACACAGCATGTTTTGGGGCTCAGAGAACAGATGAAGATGAGACTGAAGCAACACTGGTAAGTTTGGTGCCAGGCAGCACCTGGCTGGTACAGGGAGACCCTGTCTGTGGCTGATGCGTACAGCGTTGCTGTCTCTGCACAAGGACTCATGATCATATCAAGGGAGACCAGAGATCCACCAGAGATAAAAAAATGAAAGCTTCACTGAACTCACTCTCCTTTGCCCAGAGCTGCCTAACTGGAGTCTCAACAATGCTAATGCCTGCTCCTGGCAGCTCCCATGGGTCCCTGACAATGAGCTCCTACTTCCCTGAGGAAGGGAAGCTCTAATTTGGAGCTGTCTGATTTACTTCACGGGGAAATAAAAAATGTTTGAATCCATGTACCACATTACTGGGAATGGACTCCTAGCAGAGGGTGTTTGCTTCTCCAGTTACTGCTTTGCCTATTCCCTAAGCAGTACAGAGAAACAACAGAGGCCTTAGCAGAGACCTGTAACAGTGGAACGCCTAGACACCATGACTAGTCATAGGAATGACTCAGGTGAATGCAGACCCACTGTGCACTAACCCTGGCAACCACTGCCACTGCAGTAATTTTTATCCTGCATATGCCTTTCCATTGCCAGTTCCTACGTGGCATCAGTCTAAGCTGGAGAAACAATCCCAGTGTGTTCAGCCTGACAAGGCTGTAGTCTGCTATGCTGGATAGCAAGGCAGTTCATCCATTCTATACATGAGTCACCAAAAAAAAAGAAAAGGAGATGGTAGTGCCTGGGGTCTCACATGTGAAGTTTGGGTGCAAACAGAGCAATAACCTAGTTTCCTGCTGTCTTTCTGTAAAGAACCATCTCTTCTAAGACATCCCTCCAGAGAAGCACCCTGAATTTGCACTGAGCACTGTGTCCTCTCCCTAGCTCCCTATGACAAGGATAAAGGAGCAGGCAGAAGCCACCATGCTGCAACAGTAATACAGGAATGTAGAGTCAGATAACTCATTTACCTATTCTCTTTGCTGCCTTTTCTGAACAGTTTTTCAAGTAAGTCACACCACCACCACCACCTTCTAGTGAAGGCTATGTGTTCAGGGGTAACCTCTTCCAAAACAGTCACTGGTACAGTATGAGGTCTACCAGAGACTTAGTGTCTAAACAGAAATGCAGATTTGGAACTGGTCTGGATGCAGAAGACAGCAGGGCCTGGGGCAGGGGAAGGACAGATGCTCTTGTGCCCCCAGCTCCTGGCATCACTGGCTGAGGGCAGTGGGAAAGTAGTGTGCTGGTCTGCACAGCAGGTGGATCTCAGGATTGTGTGACTTATGTTTGAAGAAGTAGGTTTAATGGGTGTCTCACCAGCGCCTGGAATATCACTGGGCAGCTTGTGGTTCTTCCAGACAAAATCTGGACTTGCAGCGCTCTCGAATGTCTGATTCTCTTGAGTGTTGAAATACAGAAGAGTTCCAAACTATGAAAGTAGGAAGGAAGAAACTGTCAGCAGCTGTGCTCTCCCTCTTTTGTCGCTTGCTTCAAGCTACCCTTAATAAATGTATTGCCCAAACTTTAAGTAATTCTTGCTCTTTCTGCCACAGTGGTGCATTCCTCAGCTTAGCTTGGCTGCCATTTTCTTCCTCACTCCTTCCCTGTCTCTGAAAGGAAATTTATCAGTCTCACAAAATACCAGCTGCACTTCTCCTACTGAATCACCAGATGACATCAATCCTGTTAGTCTCCAGCACAACTCTCATGACCCCCTCCTGGCATGCACAGCATGCCTTGGCAGACCACCACTTCTGCAGTGGTTATTTTCATCATTCTTATGCAATAGTACAGGGCATTTAATCTCTCCTTTCATATATGAGGTCAAACATTTTCTCCCTGCACATACATACATGATTTGCAGTCTGTGACGTATACAGCAGGGTCATATTGGTATCAATGTCTCCAAATTGATCTAGAGTCACAGGACCCAGGACACCTGCAGATACAAGGAATTAGTCAGAAAGCTTGCATTCTCAGAAACACAAATCTGTGGAATAAAGGATTTCTGATGCTGAAGATATTTCTTCTTCCTCATACACATGACAGAACATGCAGTGGCTGAGTGTGGCACTACTTCTCCCTTAACAGCACATTACTTTTTCTCTACAGAACCCAATAAAAGGGGTTAAACTGGCCTCACTGGAGAGGAAAGTCTCCCTCTAGCTATAGAAAAATATATTTGTCATGTCTCTTCAGCACACCAAGAACATCAGAGTAACCTCCCTTGAAGGGACCATTTTAGAAGTGAGAAGGAAAATGGCCTCTTTCCACCTGCAGTTTGAATCTATCAGCAAGAAGGGAAATGTGGAGATACTTTCGTTCCCCTTACTCTTTTGAGAAGGGTGAAGAAAAAGAAGTGAGTCCTTTTTCCCTTTAACCTCCTGCCTCTGTGTCAGCAAATATGCAGACTGAGAAATTGCCTCTGTAGCACATTCCAAGGATTTTAAGGTGGAACTTTCTAAGTCGCTCAGCACATCTTGACTGTGTTTTCATAAAGTCAGTCATGGCTGTTCAGGGCTTTTACCTTCAAAAGTGATGTTTCGGAATTCGTTGGTGAGATCATGAGATGACACTGGCTTCTGGAAGAGGATAAATTTCTTCAGAATATGTCCAAACAGTAAGACTGCATTATAATAGCCAACAAAAAAGTCATCTTCCATCTAGAGAAAGAAAAAAAAAAAAAACAAACCAGCAGTTTGAGAGAGTCCAACGGGATGGCGTTCAACAAATCCAAGTGCCAGGTGCTGCACTTTGGCCACAACAACCCCATGCAGAGCTACAGGCTGGGGTTGGAGTGGCTGGAGAGCAGCCAAACAGAAAGGGATCTAGGGGTGATGATTGACACCTGCCTAAACATGAGCCAGCAGTGTGCCCAGGTGGCCAAGAAGGCCAATGGCATCCTGGCCTGCATCAGGAATAGTGTAGCCAGCAGGAGCAGGAAGGTCATTCTCCCCCTGTACTCTGCACTGCTTAGGCCACACCTTGAGTACTGTGTCCAGTTCTGGGCCTCTCAATTTAAGAGGGACATTGAGGTGCTTGAATGTGTCCAGAGAAGGGCAACGAGGCTGGTGAGAGGCCTCGAGCACAAGCCCTATGAGGAGAGGCTGAGGGAGCTGGGATTGTTTAGCCTGGGGAAGAGGAGGCTCAGGGGAGACCTTATTGCTGAATGGGCTGCCCAGGGAGGTGGTGGAGTCACCGTCCCTGGAGGTGTTCAAGGCGGGTTTGGACGTGGCACTTGGTGCCATGGTCTAGTCTCGAGGTCTGTGGTAATGGGTTGCACTTGATGATCTTTGAGGTCTCTTCCAACCTTGCTTATACTGTGATACTGTGATACTGTGTGATATTTCTGCCTGGTAGTCTCCATTTGGCAAAAGCTTAGGCGTGGAAGACTAGAATCTAAGTGAGTAGATAGGCAATGCCACATCAGCATTTGTGCTTGGAAAAAACACAGGTAAACAAAATGTATTTTTGGTATATGAAGGTAAGGAGGTGGTAAAAACTTAAATGAGGCCAACGTAAAGCTCTGGCACACTGATTTTGATGCAGAGGATTCAAAAATTCATACATCGCAAGTTCTGGGCAGGTCTGCTTGGTGGGACCCAAAGCCCCTTTCTTTGGATTAGAGTTTCTATGCAGATAATGCACTATGGTGCCAGCAGGTCTGGGCTTCCAGATGGCCACAGCTCAGGGGCAAGGAACTGTGCCAGAATTTCCATCAGACTGCCATAGACCTCATACCCAAGAAGTGTTGAGCTCAGACTGAGGGATCTGGAAGCTCTGTAAATCCAGCCAGAAGCTTCAGGCTGCCTGCTGGAGAGCTGGAGCACAAAGCCACAAATCCTGGAAGGAATTCTACATGTAGAATCTGGTTCCTGGGCAGATGGCAGGAGTATCAGTTTCACTAAGCAGATACAGGGTTTGCATCATTTCTGCTTTCCAGGAAATTTTTAAAAATAGGTATTTCCCACCCCCCAAAAAAAAAAAAAATCCTTTTTTGAAGTTTAAACAGAAAGCCACTGGACAGAAACAGAATGGTTGCCAGCCCTTATATATATCTGCACACAAAAAATAGCCAGCAATTATTAGTTCTGAACTTCACACACACATCTCAGTTATACCAATAGATCAGCAATCCCTTGCAGCTACATATAAGCTTGTCAGTCACTCAGAAGTGGAGTCAGAAGGCCATGTATCTATATGTCTACCTCATGCCCCATGAAAATGACACTTGCAGACCAAATTAAAAGCTTGAGTTCAACTTCTCAGAGCAGGAACATGAGAGCCTGCATGTTTGCCTTGTGGTGTTGTATTTTTACCTCATCACAGTATGACAAAATATCATCCTGCAATGATGTAAGAAAATGTCAGCATAGAATCGTGATGAGGGATGTCTGCAGCTGTATTTTTAGTTTTCGTTTCCTAATGTACAAACAGGAATTAATTGAATGCAATAATCAGATATAAAATAGCATGGTTACCAGGATGGAGTCATCAATCTTTATGCTATTCAAAGTGTCTTGAGCTGCTGCCAGAGTCAGGACAAGAACATTCTGCATGTAACTGGCTGAGATGTTGTTCTTGAAGTATGTATTACTGCAAAGCAAAGCACAAGAACCTTAAGAATAATCAGCAACAAGGGCAGTGGTAAACATCAGAGAATCATTCTCCTCTCCCCAGTAGCACTGTTACTTATCAGGTTAAAACTGTAGTTCTAGAAGCAGTATTTCACTGTGGAAAAAACTCTCTACGTTATTCATTCCATGATGCCATCTTCTTTGCTTAACTCCATTAAAAGGCAATACCAGAGAGACAGATCTGGCAATCTGAAACTCTAAGGTTGTAGTGAATTACTGTTACTGTTGTAATGGTTTGGTTTCTCTCCTGTTTATTTCCTCTTCCATCAACCTGGAGTTTATATATCTTTAAACAAAGCCTTGTTGGAATCAGCACTACTGCAGTCTGTAGTTTCCTCAAGTTATTGTGCATCTTTCTGACCTCTTCTGCACTCTTTTGCATCTTCCCCTAATTTTGATAGACTTGATCATGGCAAGATTTGCACTACAAGCATTTAACAGAAGGGCATGGAACAATTTGTGGAGGGTCAGAAAGCAGATTAGTGATCTGGTTCATTCAGTGAGCAAGGAAAGTCAGAGGAAACTACTGGTTTCATCATCCTGACAGGCTCTCTGGAAGTGCTTTGTAGACTGGCAATCACTGGATTCACATGTTAGAGAGGAATTGAGCAATAGAGTGTCAAGTGGCAGCATCTGTCACTGCTATAGGTAGCCTGATTAAAAAAGATTGTTAAGAACCTTCTCTCATTACTCATGTTTAACCATCCTTTTGTTTGTTTGTTTTTTCAGTTAACACTGTGTTATTTGGAGGCCACAGGCTCCACTCCATGACCAACAGGTGGGATGCTAACACCAGAGCCCTGTCCCTGCCTTCCAAGGAACCTTCTGACTTCTACATTGCACTTTTCACCCTGAACAATTTCAAAGAGCTTTTCATTCATGCTTGGACTGAACTTGCCAGGTAAAGAGGAAACTTCATTAGTCCTCAGCAAACTGAATAATCCTACAGCACCCCAACTTCCCTGTGGGAGGCCTAAACACTGTGTTTGTATGCTGGCTGCCAGAGGGCTTAGAGCTGAAGAAAATTTAAATCTATTGCTTTGTCTGGGGGACTTGACTCCTGAAGATTCAAGGGTCCTTGTCTACTGTCTTCTCCTACCTCCTGAGTTAGTTTGGAACTAACACACCTGTCTTTTGTTTCTGTTTTAAGAAGAACATGATTTGAGATGCTTGTGCCCCGGTATTTGGCACTGGTAAGGCCACACCTCGAATACTGTGTTTGGGCCACTCACTACAAGAAAGACACTGAGATGCTGGAGAATGTCCAGAGAAGGGCAACAAAGCTAGTGAAGGGTCTAGAGAACAAGTCTCATGAGGAACAGCTGAGGGAACTGGAGTGGTTTAGTCTGGAGAAGAGCAGGCTGAGGGGAGACCTCATTGCTCTCTACAACTACCTGAAAGGAGGTTGGAGTGAGGTGGGTGTCAGTCTCTTTTCTCTAGTGTCAGGTGATAAAATGAGAGGACATGGCCTGAAATTGCACAAGGGGAGGTTTAGGTTGGATATTAGGAAAAGTTTATTTACAGATAGAGTGGTCAGGCATTGGAATAGGTTGCCTAGGGAGGTGGTGGAGTCACCATCAAGAAACATGTGGACATGGCATTTCGGGACATGGTTTAATGGCCATGGTGGTGTTAGGTCACTGGCTGGACTCAATGATCTTAGAGGTCTTTTCCAACCATAATAATTCTATGATTTGAGATATTCAGCAAAATCAGGGCTATATAGCAACTTTAAGGAGGGCAGGCAATAAAACAGGTTGAGGCATCTGGATATATCAGAAGGCTGTGTACCACAGCAAAGAAGCCCCTAATCACCCTCACCTATTGTGAGGCAACAATTACAAATGCAACACCTGTAAGTAAAAGTACTCCTAAACACAGAGCCTATTGTGTGTTTGCAGAGAAACAGGAATTCTGGCCAGTTTCTTCAGGAAAATCAGCTGGGGATTCCTAGTGCCTGGATAAAGCAGTGGAAAGTCTAAAGCTCTAGAGGCATTTCTGAAAAGTATATTATGGTGAATCTGAAAGTGTACAGCAGATACTGCCACGACTTGAACCACAAGCTCCAGTTTGGGCCTGAAGGTTAAATGACTGAAGTCAGTAATCCAAAGTGCCTCCACCTTGCCTTGTCAACATCAGCTTTAGATGTTTGGGTCAGGAAGTCCCATGGGCCCTAGAATTTCATGGAGCTTTTTGGTATATCAACAGTGAAATAAGTAAGCTTGAGACATGGGCACATACATTTACCTTATGATCATCCACACCATTAAGTTGCCAGCACAGTCCCAAGCATGGTTTTGGTCTAGCTTTTCCCAGACTGTGACTTGCTGTGGTGACCAGAGCCATACCCAAAAAGCAGTTTGGGCATTCACACTTAGCCATATGGATGTGAGCTGTGCTGTGGCACTTAAGCTCAGGGCCAGAGTTCAGCTCTCAGTTCTTACATATAGACAAAGCTTTGAGGCTAATATTGGTAAGGCCAATCTATATCAGTCCACACCTATAAAGATTTTGTAGTTAGTAATATAAAGATTGAGGGTTTTATATATATATACACACACATATACATACACTAAGAAATATCTTTGAAAATTTAGATTTATGTAGTTATAAAGATGTTGAAGAGATGGTTACAAAATGGAAGAGACAGTTGTACCACTCTTCTAAATGTAAAATAGTAAATAAACAGAGCCTAGGAAAATATACTAAAAGCCACATTTACCTAATTGCCTGTTTGGGCAGAGTGTATGAAAAATGCACAATATCTCATATGAACATTTCATGACCATTCTGATCTTGGATTCTGTGGTTCTCTCATGGCTTCCTGACTGAGGATTTCACAAGATGATGTTAACCTTCCTTGCTCTGACACTGTTTTAGAAAAATGTTATGTGAACTAAAGAGGATATTGTAGACGATATGCCATGAATTCAACACTAAGCAGCTTAGATACATGGAAAGACAGGAAGATTGATGGTAATGGAAAACATTTTGTGAGAGAGCATTTCTTCAACTAAACATTTTCATTGCAGAGAAAAGAGGAAAAGCAAAGGTGACACTTTACTTGAAGAGATCTATCAGGATGATCATAATGTCCTTATCCACTTCCGTTGTCCCTAGGTCTTCTTTGACATCATCTGGTGAGCCACACATGATGATCACTACAGATTGGATAAAAAAATGGAGACAGATTGGTGAAAGGCACAGACAAAAAGAGGACATTGGCTTGCTCCTTCATGCTTGAGTACCAGGCAGTAAAGCAATGATGGGTGAAGGCACATTACATGCACTGTGCTGGGACCCAGGCACAGAGTTACAGACTCTCTGTAGGACTGGGAAACACGAGGGGAAGTGGTAAAAGGTGCCTCAAAGCCTGCACCATTTTCTGTCTGATTGCACCAGAGTGCAATCTCACTCAAATAAGCATTAGCAGTTCTGATGTCATACAGGCTACTGAATACGAACATTTCCAGGTTAAATGACATTGAAGTAATAGTTTAATTGGTTTACTTATTACTCTCACAATTGCCTGGCCTGCTGATGCCTGATGCTTAGCCTTAGGAGAAGATGAGGTATTTAGTCATCTATTTTTTCTGGTTTAGATAAATCACTTCCAGGAGAAGTACCCCTTGATGGCACAAATGAGGCCCAAATATGTCTTCCTTGTAATGAGGACCACAAAACTGAGCACAGTACTCAAGGTGTGGCCTCACCAGTGGCCAGGGGGAGAATCACTTCCCTGGTCTTACTGGCCTCACTATTCCTGATAAAGGCCAGGAGGTTGTTGGTCTTCTTGGCCACCTGAGCGCACTGCTGGCTTATGTTCAGTCAGCTGTCAACCAGCACTCCCAGCCTGTCTCTCTGTAGAGCCTTCCTGCTTTCAAGTGAATCAATACTCCCTCCCAGCTTAGTGTCATCTGCCAATCTACTGAGGGTGCACTCAATCCCCTCATCCAGATCACTGATAAAGATGACAGGATCACAGGATGTTAGGGATTGGAAGGGAGCTCTGGAGATCTTCAAGTCCAACCTCCCTGACAGAGCAGGACCCTATCTATGCAGATATCAAAGATAACTTTAAAAAGATAATCGAAACAGCTCTCTGGAACTTCCATCATATTTAATGGAGATGGAGAGAGGAATCTAGGAACTATGTGCTGGTTTATGTTTGCATCCATGGGAAATGGTATAGCTGTATTTTTTTACCATTTCTGTGGAAAGACTATCCCTAAGGGGTAGGTCTGATTTTCTGGGAGAAGCAACTTACCTACAAAAGACAGTGAACCCTCAGCATCCCCTTACCATTGCTTTTCCGGTTTCGGTCTTGCACAATTTTTTTAAGCTGTTCTGAAGTCCTCAAAATGTCCTTGAACTTCAGTTTTTCAGAGAATTCTGTGATTCCAGCATCTAGTGCATTCATGTACCTGGCACAAGGGAGCACAGATACTGTTAGAAAATTGCTAACTACTCACATTCTCCTGAATAAACCCAAATGTGAAACAGACTGTTTACAGCACACAAGAGTGTCTGCAGGGTAGCATGGAACTGTTTTTTTCCTGCAGAGGTAGAAGAAAGAAAATCAATACAGGACATGAAAGAAATGTTTGGAAAGTTACTCAGAGGTATTTTAGCTTGGTTGTACAAAGAATGGGTTTGGAGAACAGAATGGTGTAATAAGATATTAACAAGAAATAAATCAGGGGTATGGAGAAATTACAGTAAGTGAGTCTAACTGGGAGGCAGAGGCAGGAAGCTCTCCTGATTCGTGGCAACAGTGGTAGACTTAGAAGACAAATATACAGGTTCAAAGGAATAAATGGGAGCTGCAGGAAAAAAATGAGACAAAAACCATACATTTATTCTTCTGTGACAGAAGTAGAGGAAGCAAAGCAGCAATCAAAAAACCCTCTGCACTAAGTCAGTTAAAACTTGAAGAGGAAAAGTGAGGAGAGAAAACCAAACCTAAAAAAACCCACCAAAGACTAAAACACCTTAAGTAGCAACAACCAAGAGAATAAAAGGTAAGCAAAACCAGCCAGCTCCTAAATCCTGTTCTTGCCTCAACATTTTGTGTCTGAAATAAAGTTACTGCAGAGGGAAAAACAGAAGAAACACCTTTTGTTTCCCCTTTTTTTTTTTTTTTTTCCTCCAGGAACAAAATCATTAACCATTAACTTAAAGGTGCAAATACATAGTGGAGACAAAATCTGATTTTGCTGTCACTGTGTCTATTCATGTATTTTAATACATATGGGGAAAAAAATGTAGCCCATCCAGTATAGCTTGTGCTTTAGCAAGAGAAGATTTTTTTTTAAATGAAATAGTTCAAAAACCTTCAAACTGACTCTATTAAAGCAGAAATACAACATTATGGTTTTGATTTTTTTTAAATTCAACAACAGAATACAAGAGCTTGGAAAATTCTGAAGTATTAAAGAAGGTCCTGAACAGAAATACTAATAAAGACAAGGTAAGAGACATGTGGTAAATAACTTACATGTACTGACTTCCTGAAAGGTATGAAATTTGTAGGATTAAAGGAATTTAACTGAAATGTGTGTAGTGTTTTGGCAATTATAGCTGCAAACATGGAGAAATTGGGATTATAGTAAAAGATAAGCACACTGCACTGATATTTCAAAGCATCAAAGAGAGGCAACCATAGCCATGAAAACATGTGATCAAGTTCCTACCTGTACTAAAAAAGGAGAAAGCAATAAAAGTCCCTAAATAGATATGAAGTAGTGAACTGGAGATAAATTTTAGGCCTCTTAATTAAAAAAAAACCAACTATTCCTATACACAAATTACTTTCTAAATGTATGCTTAGATCACTCTGGAGCCAATACAGTCATAAATTCTACTTAAAATTCTGCAAGTTTCTCAGGTTATTAATTGGCAAGATAAATAATAGTTATTTCCATAAATTCTTGTCTGCCTTTGAGCTACATTTATAAAATTAGTTGGAGAAATGAGACTTTTTTAAAAAATTAATCAGCATTGGCCCAGTTTATGTCCCAAAATTGGAAAAATAATTCAAATTAGCATAGAGACACTCACATGGGCTGAAAATTAAATGAGAGTCAATAATAGAAGAGTAATGATAAATATCAGTATATTAAAGAGTCTTTTTGACTAAAGAGCCCTTTGATTTTAGGCCAGCAGAAACCCCAGCATTCGTGAGAATCAAGCAGAGGCTGATGTTCCAGGTCACAAAGTGAAAACTGTCTCCTTTGCTCCAAGTTGGTGAGAGCATAGCTTGAACTCTGCAATCATTGTGAGTTATTTTGTTCAAAAAAAGACACAGTTTGAACTTTGGGAATGTCCTTGCTCACTGCAGGGGGGATGGGCTAGATGACCTTTGGAGGTCACTTCCAAACCAAACCATTCTATAATTCATAGAATCATAGAATCATAGAATGGTAAGGTTGGAAGGGACCTCAAGGATCATCTAGTTCCAACCCCCTGCCATAGGCAGGGACACCTCCCACTACTACAGGTCACTCAAGGCCTTGTCCAACCTGGCCTTGACCACCTCCAGGAAGGGAGCAGCCACAACCTCCCTGGGCAACCTGTGCCAGTGTCTCACCACCCTCACTGGAAAGAACTTCCTCCTAACATCCAGTCTAAATCTCCCCTCTGCCAGTTTAAACCCATTGCGCCTTGTCCTGTCATTACAAGACCTTGTCAATAGTCCCTCCCCAGCATTCCTGTAGCCCCCTTCAGATACTGGAAGGCCACTCCAAGGTCTCCTCAAAGCCTTTTCTTCTCCAGGCTGCAGAGCCGCAACTCTCTCAGCCTGTCCTCATAGCAGAGCTGCTCCAGCTCTCTGATCATCTTTGTGGCCTCCTCTGGACCCACTCCAACAGTTCCATGTCCTTGCTCTGCTGGAGGCTCCAGAACTGCACACAGTACTCCAGATGGGGTCTGAGGAGAGCAGAGTAAAGGGGCAGAATCCCCTCCCTTACCCTGATATTCTGTGATAATGATAATGATATTCTATGATAATGTTTTGGAATAACAATAGTCTACACAAACTGAAGCCATTAATGTGGAGAAACCTTAGAAGAGTTTGTTAAGACCTCTGACCTAAGAAGTCATCTCTGAAGAGTTGGATAGAGGTGCCTCTTGTCTCACACTGTTAACATCAAGGATGCAATAAACAGGTATTTCCAGCAAGGACAACATGTGGGCTATGCTGCCTACAGGTAAAGCCAAGGCTTGAGAATACTTAAAAGCAGACCAAGTGAAATATTCAGATATGCCATACAGCTAAAGGGGATAACCCTTCATTTGGGAGGTAGCCATAGGGCACCTCCCAAACTGTAAGACTCAAAGGACAGCTTGTAAGAACTATGTCCAATGGATGGAGGCAGAGTTTATCAACAGCTGGGTCAGAGGTGAGTTCAGGGCTTACCAGAAGCATGCCTCTGAGTTTTTGTTCCTCTTGTAAATATATGTAGATTCCCAGCTCGATGTTTTGAATGGCAGACGAGATTCTTTCCAAAAATAATAGAAGAAATCATTCACTTTCCTGGCTGGGATCAGAAGACGGGTAAGGTTTTCTTTGTAGTCACAGGACAGTCCAAAACTCCCTACAGAGATCAGAGGCAGCCTCAGTATTGTTTCAACTCTGAAGGGAAAGACAAGAGGACAAGTCTGAATGGATTGCTGTTGCACCAAGGCAGCTACCACGTGATTTCCATCCTCAGCTCCCTTTCCTCTTGTGCCCTTCATTAGTTTAACAGCAATTTGAACCTGAAACAGAAGGATACTCAGGAACATAAGTAGATTTCAAGTCAGTATTGGCACTGCAAACCCCCACTGAACTGGTCCAGGCAGTTCCTCTCGCTGCCCCCAGTTCCACATGCCCTTTTGGGTACCATGCACCATTTCAGCGCAAGAGCTATAACAGCACTTCAAAGGCTCAAGAACTCATCCATTTCTGCTCCTTGGCTGCTGAGAAAAAGACTTTGACATCATTCTGGGCAGCTGCATATCCAGCAGACAGAAAAGCAAACGTAAAGTTAGGAAGCACAACGAGTAAAATGGGGTACCTTGCATAATATTTTACCACATATGTAAGGCACATTCTTTTGAATCTCCTAGAAATCAGTCACCAGTGTTCACCAGTAACATTATATTTACTTTTGGTCATGATAGCAAAGAAAAGTATACAACTAAAAGCAGATGAAGCTTGAGGCAAAAGTGTCCTCTGATCTTCCCAGTATCTCTCAGTGAAACCAAAAGGCTACTAAAGGTTCAAAAGGGAAGTGATTCACATGGATAACAAGAGTATGAATCTGTACATCATGAGTGATGGAGCTTTTAACTGATTTATGCACATTCATCTTACACTTTCCCTAATATCTGAAAATGAACATATTCATGTATAATATAGAATAGAATTATACAGGTTCATCTGTAATATGATAGAGAAATTCATTCTTTAGGAATGCTCCCTCAAGCAGAAGAGTTAAGATGAAACTGGCTGCTCCCTATCTAAACACTCTTACATTGAAGATGGTTGGAGTTTAGGATCTTCTTTTGACTCATGTTACTCAGCCCCTCTCAGCAACTGAACACCCACCCAGAAGGACCCTGTTGTTGTAATACTGCAGTAACAGAATTACAGGATCACAGAAACATTCAGGTTGGAAAAGACCCTCAAAATCACCAAGTCCAACCAATAACTCTCTCTACAAGGTTCACCTTAAACCATGTCTCCAAGCACCAAACAACTTTTAAACACATTTTAACCACACAACTTTTAACCACATGCTTCAAGATAATATCTCTTAAGTCTTCTGAGCCTTCAATCAATCAATCAAAAGGCTCCCTGCTAGCAATGGGATTCCATCAATGGCCTTTGGAAGGGGATTTTCTTTTCCCTACCAAACACAGTGGCTATGCATAAGGGTCTTACTTCCTTTCTTGTAGACCTTGAAGTGTCTGATGTATCCTACGTCCCAATGTCTCTGCTGGCTTGTTGTACACAAAACAACTTTATTCAGTAGTTACTATTTTTAACATCACAATGTTAAGGGGAAGAGGTGGTACTTACGAGACCATTTGGTAGGTGGCATAAGTGCAAGCAGGTCCTATGACAACACAGCCAAGTGCACCATCATCCTGAAAGGGATCAGAAAAGGTCAGTAGTAGGGACAGTGCAGAGGGACTGGCAGAGATAGGAGGATGACAGAATGAAGGAAACTTTAAGATATAAGAAGAAGTCACAGAATTTAACCAGAAAAAGCAAGAGAAGAACAGCAGAAGAGCTACAGAAAGGTTAACAAACCTAGAATGAAGGAGGGAGGAATCATAGAAAGCTAAGAAAAGGCAGAGGACCAAATAGGGCCTATGAGTATGACCCTTGCTAAAATGCAGACAGCAAGATAGGATTAAAATCCTGCAACTTCCATAACTGAACATATGAAATTACATGCGCCAGAAGTGCTTGAATTTGCAGAAGACAGAGGAGTTGGAATTACAAGATACTGAATATCAGAAAAACTATCAATTATGTGTACGTGAAGATGAAGCTTGTATGAAATAAGCTTCCTTCCTTGACCACCAAATAAGGCCTGATCAGTAGCTTTGTATGTCATTACTGACTTCTTAACATTGGTAAATGTGAGAATTCACGTTGGATTGACAAAGTTTCACTCAGAGGCGAGAGACAGTTTTAAGACATGAGAAAATCCAGCGAAATGCAGCTTCTGGTAAGGCATCCATTCTGAATGAAGCTTTTTAAGGTGTTCTCCCACATGATTTCTTTGATTTCTAGTCAGAAATGAGCACTTCATCTTTGCCCTCTGGGCATAGTTCCATACACATTTCTTTGCTATCAGTGCCAGCCTAGTAATCTCTCTGCCTGTGTACTCCCATTCTCATACAGCTCTCTCCTTTGTGTATCTGTGTAAACTGATGGCAAACCAGGTCAGGGTCTGATCCAATTGGAAATGGACCTTTTAACATTTTTTCCACTTTGTATGTGCTGTTAGAGTGCTTAGGGTTTTCTAGTCAGCTGTTGGGTTTTTTGTAGCAGATTGACAATGAGGCTGTGCAAAGTGCTGTGCAGATATAAAAATGAGGACAATTTAAGCATAGGCAAAGGAGCCTGAAGCAGAAGACTGCTTTAGCTAGCACTGCCACCAAACATCTAATGACAGCCTCTGGGAAGCATGCATAGAATCTCTATCCAGTATTTGCTTGTCTTTACAAAACCTACAGGAACATCTTCCCCTTGAAAACTTCATTTCTTTGGGACTGAACAACAGGACAGGAAGTTAATAAGAAAAACCAGAGAAACTCATGCACACACACACAGAGAAAGAAAAAAGTCTTGCCTTCTTAGGAAATCAACTTAAAGAAGCCTGCTACTCACATAAATTTCCTTGATGAGCTCCATACCTTCACAGGTGCTGGTTTGACAGCTGTGTGAGACATAGAGTGACGAGGTGAAGCTGTGGAAGGTGGCATTGACTGTAACATTTTCTCCTGTAATGCAAATGTAACCAACATTATGAGTTGCAGATAATCACTCATACGCCATATGCCTCTTCTTCTGACACAGGTCTGACCAGTCTTATGTTAGGATGTCTCCCACCAAAAAGCTGCTAGAAAGTCCACATAACCTTCCACTACTTAGGATGATACTGTTAAATTTGCTCCAGTGCTGACTGCTGACTCCTGCTGAGTGCTAGTACTGTCAATACAAAATGCTTCTAGTGTTGGCCATTTTATAAGAGACGTTTTTTAAAGCTCTGTAAAATGTAACTGAGAGACTACTTTCCAATAAAATTGGACAAAATCTCATCAGCTAGAGGACAGAAAAGGAATAGGTATCATTTCTCTGGAATATTTTTCCCATGATATTCTAGAGAATGACACTAGATCGGTGACAGTAAAAGAAAAGGTAGGATATCAAAAGAAAGAAAAGCAGCATCTGCAGTGACCCTAAATGAGGAGGGAAGCATATGGGCTCCAGATTCTTCACACTTCAAGTCATAATGCAATTAACAGATGGGGCAAGAGAAAACTAATTTTCAGAAAGCAGAGGCTTTCTGAAAGCCTCTCCAGCCAGGAGAGGAACCAAGGGCATCCTGGTTACTACACTAGATGGATCACTGGTCTTGTCTGATCCAGTTCAGAAGTTCACCTGTTCTCAATCCCAGCTGAACATCTCCAGAAATGCATGCAAGAAGAGTCTGCTGAAACACCATTAGAGCAAATATGGTTCTGCCTATCTGTAGAGCACTTCTGTTTCTACAGAGAGAGATCAGTATGTCTTAAAGAGCTACATGAAGTGAACAGACAGGCAAGGAGCACGAAGAGCACTTTTCTGAAGGTCAAATTAGTAGAAAGCTGTGGCGCAAAGTCAGACAAAAAACGACAGCAGGAGAAGGATAACCAAAACCTGTTGCCTTACCTGTTGTCTGGATGTCCTTTTGTACCCTTTCCAAGGCTTGTTCCACAGCTGATTTCAAACTATCAGTAGATGATGGTAAATCCGAGTAATTCATGAGCATCACATTGATCACATAATTGTTGTTGCTACATTCCTTTGAGTCAGCTTGCTGCTGGAGTAGCTGGAGTAGCTGGATTGAAAAAAACAAAGGCCAAAGAGCCAGACCCAACATTCTTTTCTTCATTGTTGCTCAGTTTAGACTCATCATGTATGCTCTCTTTTTTCTTTTTCTCTTCTGACTCTTTATTTCAGATCCTCTACATTGTTTTCGTCCCTGGATAGGATGAAAGAGATCTCCACGATGCAGATTCAAACACAAGCTGTACAATCCTTCTTTCAGGCACTTCCCTATCCCCTGTCCCTGCCTTCACCTCTGCCCACTCCTCCTGTGTACTAGATGGCACTCCTGTTTGTGGAAAAAATAGCAACAGGAAAACTCAGGAAGGGAGAGAGACTAAAGGTTGCTTGATTGTTTGCTTATGGAAAGGCTGAGGCTATAAAACTCAAGCATTACCCGAAACCTTCCCTGATAAGGACACTAACTATTCATCACAGGGATGAGCTGAGAGAAGGAAGGGGAGGGCACAAATGGACTGTGAAGACAACTCTTTAAAATGGAAATAAAATACAAGATCCATTAAAGCCTAGAGGAAAACAGATGGTTGTTTCCTCTTTGCACTGCCCTCTATCTCTGGCAACATTGCTACACCGTCTCTGCTGGCTGGGCTCGTAAATCAGGAGTATATTTTCATCTATGATGTTATCAATTTCATTCCTCTAGCTTTTACCATTGAAGAACTTCTGCTGGCAAAAATGTCTGACATGCAGTCCTCCAGAACAAAGCCTTCATTTCTGCTTACAGAGCTGACTCAGCACAAAGCTTGTCCACTCATACCCACCACTGTGCCCCAGGTATGCCCCAGATACCTTGCTTCTAGGCAGCACAGGTCTCGTTGCCCTGTCTCACTCTGTCAGACAGCTCCTCAAACAAGGGACCAACATACTCTCTGTGACACAACCTCTTACCTCAGGTCAGGATTAGGAAGTGAAGGCCATATCTCAGACCTCTGGGACCAAAGTTAACTGTAACTGGCATCACTAAAAGGCACACTTTAAAAGGACATTGCAGTATTGTTCCCATGCAGGGCTTTTGGGCTCTCCTGAGCACTTTTCCTAAAAATGGTCTCAGGGAAGGTAGGTAGAATGAAGGGAAGACAAAAACCTCACAAGCCTTATGAATAGCTGTGGGCACAAAGGAGAACAGCAAGGCAAATTTAAATAAAGTACCAAGTGTGACTGATCTGAATTTGGGGGATTTGTGCATGCCTAGAGCAGCTTCAGTTTTCCTATCGAAACCTGTACTAAGGCTGTCAGATAATACACCACTTTTATTACCTCTCTGAAATAATTTTAAGACAAACAAGGAAAATAATCAGCAGCAGTGTAAGTAATAGTGTGCTTGGTATGAAACAAGTGCAATTTTACATTTTCTTTCAAAGCCTGTACTTAAAAGATGTTGAGAACACTTCAAATATATTTGCACGACTTCTTACATGATCCTAACACCAAATTATTACTGCTTGAATCTTTCTTATACCCAACTATAGGACCATGAGCCAGCATTTAAGAGCAGACCTTGAATACCTCATGATATCTAATCTAACATTTGTAATTAGTAATAAAGTAATTCTAAATTATCAGTCTGTCATGTAAACATCTGGACTAGATCTGTGGCGAAAGCCACAGACTGAGAATGGAACATAACTTTTCATGCTGAGATCATCTGCTCATCACGGCCCCATTTTATAGATATTTACAAAGTCCTTGAAACTAATCCCATGTAAGTCAATAAGAGATTTGTCATTAACTTCAGCAGAGCAAGATTTACATTTTTATACTCAGCCTATCTAAGAGAAGCAGTCAGCCAGCATGGATAATGCATGTAGAACTGCTTTACATTGCTAGTCACACAGGGAGTATGCAATGGCAATGAGATCTCCCTGGTTTTGATCTATTCCTGTGTTTATTTGGTTTTCAAAGCAGCTTTAAAATGTCCTTTAAAAAACAAGAGGTAAAATCAGCTATAGCTTTAGCTACAGCATTTATTTTTCCTGTTTCTCTTGCCCCCTGCCTTCACAGTGCCACAGACAGTCNCAACCTTGCTTATACTGTGATACTGTGATACTGTGATGTTATAGAGGACTTGTTTAGCTCAGTTTTTTAACTGCCCTGTGTGTTAGTCTCTCAGTGTCAAGTCCCATGATGCGAGCAAGACCTGAGCATTCAGTAAGATGGAGCAGGAGGGCATGTGGCAGGGTGGGGTGAAGCCAACACTCCCTGGAACCATTTCAACACACTTCCCCTTGTACTGATTCGGGGGCTTGCACATCAGGCACAGTTGCCTGGCAGACTGATCAGTAACATCTGTTTCGTGGCATGAGAGACAAAGAAAAGCTGAGGCATCACAGTAACATGAAAGTTACTGACACTATAAATGATCCCAAGAGAGGAAAAAAGTAAACAAGTGAGTCACATGTATGAAGCACAAAATTTGATGAGCCTGCCATGAGCAAAAGCCAAAACTTCTGTATACTTGTGTTTGTTGCTGCCTGTGCCTGTGGGATCTTTAGCCTCTGTGGAATAGAAGAGGTGAGAGACAATGATGCCAATACATTCAGTGCCCTGGCTGTAGATTAAACTAAGCTCCCAAGGATCCCAGCCAACCTCATTTGTTTGTAACATCCAGTCCAGCACTCTGTAAAACCAAGAGGTTACCAGTAATACAAACCAGCCAGATACTGAAAAAACCCTTCTCTATCTCTTCAGGGCACTGCTCCACTATCTCAGTAACTTTTCTCCAACCATGAGGCAGCTGTCACACTTCAAAGATTAGTCAGGGAGGGATATAGTTCAGAAACCAAGAAGTCATATGTCAGAAGGAAGGAAAAAAAAAACACTTTGACTTGTAAAGGTGACTGCAGCTTTAATTAGAAATATTGTCTTACAACAGAACTACAAGGAGTGAGAGCATCCTGAAGGCAATGCAAATGACTCTGCCTTCCCCTGAAAGAATATGATGACATGGAAAAGCAGAGCAACACTAAGGATATCCTGCACAAGATAACCTCTCCTGCCCTGCCCCCCGCCAGGTTCAGTCACAAAATTTATCTCCAAAACATCCTTAAAGCACATCTTCTAGAACTACATATTCTTGCTTAAAAACCATCAAGGCTTAATAATCTTCTAATGAATAAAGAAGATACTGCATCTGATATCCCCAGTGCACTTTTTTCAAGCTGTGGCTTCTAGGCATCCAGCTGTCATCTTGTCAGAAAGATACCAACATTATCTTCACCATGTGCAAGTATCTATCCAGAAAGTCAATTCCTAGGTGTGCATCACTTTACCTCATGTTTGCAATCCTAGCATTATTTACAGTTGATGGATGTCACCCTTTGAATCATTTCATACAAACCCTGTAGTTTGTCACTTACTCTGTCTTCAGGAGCTCAGAGGTGATTAAGACTCAGATAGGCAGGTCCTGGTGTTTATTTTTCTGAAGACAAAACTCAGTTCTTGCCAACAACAATAATACAAAACACCATGACAAAACACCATGACACCATGACACTCTGCGGGTGTTCTTAAAATCTGTTAGATTAGAAAAACCAACTCACATTAACTCAGCAGCAAAACTGTTTTCAGCCCAAAGGAATTTCTGGTGTCTAATTCTACAGTACTATTTGTTTCTTCTGACCTCTGCTTTATTGGATAATAAACAACCGGATATTATAGGGTGTATTTGAAAGAGGTAATCAGCACTGACTTCCTGATCTAAAACTACTCTGAGAGGTCCTTCACATCTTCTGGAATATTCAAAGACACTCAGAGAAAATGAAACCAGAAGAGCAAAAAAAAAAAACCTCTTAAGAGTAGTTCCTCCAAGTCTCTCAGCCTATGCAAGATTTTGCTCTATAGAACATTTCCCAGTCCTTTTTCTAATGGTCCATGTGACAGAGTTTTCCTCATTTCAGTGGCTTCTTTTTTGTACAGAGTCTAAAAGTCCTGAAAAACAGGAATGATAGGGTCACCCTGCACATCACTGGGTCCCTTTCCCTATCTAGCTCATATTGTACAAGTGTAACCATATTCAGAATGAGGCACTGAGTATCTCCAATATCTTTACTCACCTTCATTNCAATTAGCCTCAAACCTGCACATTAGGATCTTTCACTGACATGTAAACTAATTTCTCTTTTACTTCATTACAAATAATTATCTCCACTTGACCACTCAGAGGAGAAAATAGAAGAAATGGAATGAGAGGTTGAAGACAACACCTTTATACTATAGAGTTGAGACTTGTAAGTTGCTGACATTAAAGAAACACAGCCATTACTGTAAGGTTTTCTTTTCTGTCTGTAATCACCTTTGTGATTCCAACCTCTAGCAAAACTGGTAAAAAAAAATAAATTAGGAAACGGAAACATTTCTATTTTATTTTTTCTTCAGTGTGATTTTAAAAGTTTTTAAAAGAGAGAATGAAAGCTGTTCAAGCCCCAGACAATCAAAATAATTTAAAAAAACAGGCTTAGGAATAGCAAGTAGAATTTGAAATAAACATTATTTGAAGTTTTTCTACATTTATCCTGTTGGCTAAATATGATCAACTACTACAACATGTAATGTCTCATGCAAATTTAATGTTAAAAATTCTGTATTTTACTGAAACAATATTGACAATATCATTTATTAAATAACATACATATGGCCACTGAAACCAAGGACATTTGTCTTTGAAGTGAGAATTAAATACCTGCATGCTCTTTTTATTTATATATCTTTTCAAATTATTTGTTTTTAATGTTCTTTCTTCACATTTCCCAATTGTGCAGCACTGAAGACTTGGAGTGTCTCTTTTATTTTCATAGAACTTCAGATTAAGGACATGAAATAGTTTTTTTTCTGTCTTTTAAATTATTTTTACAGTATTTCTACTGGGCAGATTTAGAAGACAGTAACATAAACTGTGACAAACTTAGCTGTATAGTGTACACATATAGCAGCTGCATGCATGAGTATAGTGTACATATAGAGCAGCTGCACAACAGCTATGTTGACTTTTCAGAACTGATTTTTTTTCTCATTTACTACACAAGAACATAAAGAAAGACTGCACAAACCCTATGCTTTGGAACTGAAACTATCTAGTGATAAACAAGCTGTAAAACAGCAAGCAAATATGTAGGTCATGTGCAGCACGATCCTGATAGTACAGCACGATCCTGATCCAGTACAGCTTCTGATAAAGAAGTCCTCACTATAGTGCCATTCCCATGGGTTATTGAAGTTTAGGTCTGTTGGAGTTCATAGTTGCTGCCAGAGATTAGAGTAGAATTACTGTGCAAAGCACAGAAGAAACTGCCAATCTAGAGAGAGGAAATGTACAGACAAGGATAAGGAAAGTTGTAATTGGAATTGCATCATACTACCTGCAGCTTGGAGGTGGCCTCATCTTTCCATTGATCTCTGTGGCTGTGTACCAGAAGCAGCTAAATGGGTGATGTGTCATAAATATTTAGCTCAATTAAGAAAGTTGTCTTCCTTTTAACCCTTTCCCAACACATACATACTTTGAACTGAATATTCTTCACACATTAACATGTAAATTACCAAAATAAATGGTAAGAATTCTTTCCTCTAAACTGACAATTTTGTACTCCTTCTCTAAAGGACTTTATTTATGGAGTGACAGGATGTATTTTCCTTTCAGTGTAAGAGTTAGCCTCTAGACTCCACAGGATATAGCTCTGTCAAATGACAAATCTAAGCTATGTGTAATATGCAAACATCTGTTCTACTTACAAAGGCAAATGGCTCAAGTGTGTAGTAAGTTATGTCCCGTATACATACTTGTGTCTCCTTAAACTCTTTTTTACTAAATGTTATACATGTCTATACTATGTGATGGGATGGAGTTTTAAGATGTTCAAGCTAGTCCACACTTGATTCTGTAAATCTTATGGCAGTGGAGTACTGAGCAGATACATCAGCACATGTCCTTGACCAGTACAACTGCATCCTCTAAGACATAACACTTGCAAAGATGTGGCCTTCTGGCTGGCATAAATTCGTGTGGATCCAGATAATCACACTTACATTTTCAGTTCTGACACTGACTTGTGCTGGATCACCAGGTTGTCCTGCCTCCCTTCCTTTGGTTCTACACACATACATAAACTTCCAAAAACTTACCTAAGTGCTATGCTGAAATACAATAGAAAGGCAGCTTTTAAGCTGCTTTTAACTCAACTGAATCCTGATGATGGGTTGGGTGCTGGAAGTGTCAGAGTGTGTAGTTGCCAAGCCACTCTCCATGATACTTGAAAAGTCCTGGCAGCCAGGTGAAGTCCCTGGTGAAAATTACACACGTTTTTTAAAAGGGTAGCCTTAGTAGAGGAGCATTTCCTTGCTCTCACTTTTGAATATCATTTACCTTGAGATGTTGCCAGATGCATTTTCAAAGACACAAGAGGCAGAACGCAGTGAAGCATCGTTACTAAAAAAGAATGATCTTACCCAGATGTGGGAATTGAAACGTGATATTTGCCAAGGTCACTTCCTAACCTTGTGATTTCACTTTATGATTTTTTTCCCACCACTTCTTAATTTTCCTTTCTCTCTCTTTGTTCTTTCCTTCCTCTCCTTATCTTAGACCTCACTTTCCACTCTCTGATTTTTTCTTTAAACTCTCATTAGACTCTCTGATACCTATTTGGGTATTTAGTCACAGGTGCATGACTTCCCTTTTGCTGCTTTCAGTGTAAGTCAGTTCTGTCTCTCCTAGCAATTCTGTGTGGGAATAAACATGATCATCAATCATTTTACAGTTCACAGCCTCCAAGATAATGCCACTGTCTAATAGGGTGGAGATGGTAAGAACTGTGGTTTTCCAGCATTATTAATAGAGCAGCTGAACTTCTTGACTTGACTTTAGTTTATAGAGTGTCATCTTGGCATTTCATGTGAGGTAAAAATTATAACATCTCTATTGACCTTGTTCTGCATCTTATAATAATATTTCCTACACCAGACATGCTAAAAACATTTTGGTCAATTCAATGCTGCTGAAAATACAGAATTAAATTACATGTGTCCTCCTACACAACTAACTTTAGTGAATGTTTAAAATGAATGACAATTCCAACTGCTGTGAATGGGGTTTAGACCTGTATGCAGAGAATCCACACCAATTGCCATTAATGTCAAATTCTAGTATTTTGCCCCCTACTTATACTGCTCATACACCACGTATAGGTAGCACCTCTACAAATCAGGAGACAATTTTTGCATTGTGTTCAATCCACTTACTGAGTTGGATTTATAACTGTTATAACAATTTATAACTAGCAACTCTTCTGATGGCAAAATCTATGATTTTGATTGATTACAATCACAACCAAACACCACCTTGTCCTTTAGTACTGCTGTAGACCTCATCTATGAGGGAATGGTCTGACAGGCAAGGTAACAGCTCTGCCTGCTGAAAGCATGCCAGAATAACTGTGTTTGAATCATGCTAAATCAGCTAAGAATAATTCTTGTTATTAAATGTAACCTACAATTCTGTTTTATGTACCACATGTCTCCAGCTTTGTAGTTAGAGGCCAGACTGTTACAACCAGTTAGAATAAATAAACGTTTACTTTCTCATCTCACAGGTGAGTTGCATTTCAGTTGAAATTAACCTTTAATTGAACCTAAAATTATCTTCTTGGAAGCTATGAAGTGACATATAAAGAGGTGTGTGTGTGCAGGCAGTGCTTAGATGTCATGCCTCCAAAGCATAATTATGGTTAGAAGATGTCTCCCATGAGTTCACTCTGACAGGCACAGAGTTGGAAGCAGAGAATCGTGTTGTGCTTCTGAGCCATCCCTGCTCTGCATGATCAGAGAACTTTTGGTCAAGAAAATCCTCCCCTACAATGCAAGTAGATGTTAGAATCCCTTTGGTGCCATGCAAACCACTGTAAGTTAAAAGGAACTGGTTTAGCTGCTATCACTTTTTAATCTCAGTAACTGACACTGTCTTTTTTATCTAACCCACTGGCACTGCCCATCTCTTAGCTCTCTCGCATTCCCCAGCTTTGGACCCACACAAAAGAATTCAAGAAGCCAGTGGGAAATGGGAGAACCCAGTGGAGCAGCTGAGAGCTTTCTTCCATTTGAGTCACTATTATAGCAGTGTTTAGTATGCAGATTCTCAGAACAGCAGGATCTTGTGAAAGAATTTATATTAAAATTGAAAGAAAGCAATGCAAAACTATGTTTTCTCATACTTTAACAAATAGATTCTTGTCTAATTGTATTGTCTGCCTGCTTCCATTTCAGTCAAAAATAGAACACCTGCATCAGTGACACTTTCTGCTCCGCTCCTTTACCCAGTTTACTTCGCCTTTTGTATAGTAAAAAAAAATTCAACTCCAAATCTTCAGTTTTCCTAGTTTACTGTGCAGAATGAGACTATTCTATAACAGCACTGAAAATTACTGTGAGGTATGTATGAGAATCACTATTTTCTTTTGGTTTGAAATGATGTATTTCTGAGGCAGTGTTGAAAAGCTAAAAGGAAAAAGTCATCTTGCAATACCCCTGTCAATCTAGATGTTTTTCTTGACTGTACATTGTTCTGGTAGAGGGGACTCTTAAGCCTGCTGAATTTTTTTTGTTAGATAATAGAAAATCCTAGACAACTGATAAGAGGACAGATAATCTCTATTATATGAATGAGTTTACATATACAATTGTGACAACATAAAACCCCACTCAAAATGAAATCTCTGAAAAGGCAAATACTTTCAGAATTATTTATGGAAAATTATTTTCTCCTGACAGAAGTAATGCCTTACTTAACAGAGAAGAGCTATAAAAGGAGACCAAATCACTGACACAGATTCTTTATCACTTTGACTGACTAACTCAAAATTAATTTCCTGCAGCAAATCCATTGTGGGAGAGTTGGTTATTTGCGTTCATTCTTTATAGGCTGTGGTACAAAAGCACATTCATAAGCAGGGGACACCATCGTTGTGCTGTTGTGCTCCCGTGGTTCTTGGTTGAAGAGTAACCTCTAGGGGACAGTTGCAAGGGTGTATCCTTCCTGGGTCAAGCCACCCTGAAGTCATGAGCAGACAGGGAATGTGGAATCTATGCTCTAAAGAGGCAGCACACAGTTCTCTACTGACAATGTTACAGATGATGGCAGCGTGGCAGGATATATTTACTTATAGTGGAAAAAAAAAACTTCTTCTGATGCAGTGCAAAAAAAAATATTCTCAAGGAAAAATAGCTGAAATACTGATACCTCATTGATCCTGTCCATGGATATGTATTTTTTGTCTTGTTGAACTGTCATCAGCAGTGTAACATCTGGAATTGCTAATGGTGCAATTCAGACAATATAGAAGTGAAAGTCTGGGGAATTCCATCCCATGGTGTTTCTCTTTAACTAGAAAAGATGGTTTATTTGCAACAAATTGCAATGTCAGAGATGCTACAAGAAATTTTCCTGGCTGAGAGGATCCTCTGTTCTGCACCTCTCTGTGTGTGTACACGGAAGTTGAAGTGCCAGATTGGGACCGCATAGAGGCCTATATGCCCGGGGTGCCATCAACCCGAGGGGCTGATTGAGGGGTCGACACTCACTTATTCACTCCTCACGACCCGCCAGTGACGTGGTCGCTGGGGAGCTCCGGGAAGGCCTCAACACAGCCGGAACCCGTGGGGCAGCGCCAGCCGCCAGCGGGCCCCCATTCGCCGCCGCGCTCGGGCCCGCACCGCCCCCTTCCGCCGCCCCGTGGTTACCTTGGCAACGGCGCCGTTGGCGGAGCGAGGGGTTCGGGCCCGGCGGCACGATGGTGAGAGGCGGCAGAGTGCGGGGCGGGCGCGGTATTTCTTTCAGCTGGGGTCGGGGAGGCCTCGCCGAGGATCCATTCTGATTCGGCTGCGCTTTGCTTTCTGCCCAGATGCTCTCCCGGGCCAAGCCGGCCGTGGGGGGAACCCCGCCGCCAGGAGACAGGCGGAGGAAGAAAGGGAAGAAGATTCCGCAGCTGGAAGAGCTCCTGGCCCTGAGGGACTTCACTGGCGCCATCGCCTTGCTGGAGGTAACGGCCGCAGCCCGCACGGAGACCCCCGGCCCAAGGGCGCCGCCGGGCCCCTGCTTCTCCCGCTTCTCTCCGGAGAGCGGCACCGTCGTTGTCTGGCTGCGCCCAGCAGGCTTGTGGGGCGAGAAGAGCCCCACGTCGCCCGCCGCACCCTGTAGGCCTTTGTGCGGCAGTTTTCCCATCGCGTGGCAGAACTGCCTTTGGCACGTGAGCGGGTTTCCTGCTGCTTCCCTCCGACATGTGAGGGCAGCTCAATTCCAGAAGCATCCACAGCTGCCAAACAATCTGTGGTATGAGATGGCCTAGTATTACCTCGTCTGTGGGGCTTTATAGACTGTGTGGCAGCTGACAAAACTCTTACGTTCTTTCTTCTTTACAAAGTTTAAACAGCAAGTGGGTGAGCAGGAGGAGGATGCTGACCTTTGGATCGGATACTCAGCCTTTCACTTGGGTGACTACAAGAAAGCACTGGAGGTAAGGCAGGGAAATCCTTCTCACTGAGGCTGGAAGTTGAGATGTTGTGATAAAGCAATGTCAACAGGAGGAAGAAGTTAGACAATACAGAATCGCAGAATTATTGAGGCTGGAATAGACCTCTGAGATCATCAAGTCCACCCTATCACCTAACACCACCACATCGACTAGACTGTGTCATTAAGTGCTACATCCAAGCTTTCCTTAAACGCCTCCAGGGACGGTGACTCCACAACCTCCCTGGGCAGTCAATTCCAGTGTCTAATTACCCTTTCCATGAGGAAGTGCTTCCTAACATTCAACCTAAACCTTCCCTGCTGCAACTTCAGGCCATGCCCCCTCACCCCAAGCTTACTACAACTTCCCTGCAGGTAGTTTTAGAGTGTGCTAAAGTCCCCCCTGGAGTCTCCTCCAAGTTAAACACCCGCAGCTCCCTCAGCCTCTCCTTATATAAGACTTTCCCTCCAGTCCCTTCACCCTGTCTACCAACACAGAAGCCTGGTTGCCCTGAGGTTATCCAATTTTTGTTAGACCGAGGCAAAGAAACTGAAGTACCTCAGCCTTTTCCTTGTCTTCCATTACTATGTGACCCCCTTTGTCCAATAAGGAATGGAGATTTTTCCTTGGCCCTCCTTTGGTTGTTAATGTGTTTATAAAACCACTTTCTATTATCCTTAGCAGAATTGACCAGATTAAGTTCTGACTGAGCTTTCATATCTCTTAATTCTCTTTCTACATGACTGCTATATACTTAAACACTAGCATGTTTCTCTGTAGAAGTCTTAACAAAGTTTTGTTGTCTGCCCTGTTCTGTACCTCTGAGGCCTGGAATCATTGTGCACACTAGAAAAGAGAATGGAGACTGAATATGAACTAGTGAAAACAACTGAGTCTGCCCAAGCATTGTCTTGTTGCTATATTCTCAGGTGTAGATTGCAGGGTCTGTACAATGCTGTATTGCATCTCTTAAGGTGTGTTGCTTTTGGTCAGTGTCACCTGGGAGAGGTCTCCATCGTAATTGACTGTGAAGCATAACCAGCGTAAGTACAGCTGGCGCTGCTATTCTCCTGGTTTAGCTGAGACAGAATCGTAGACCAGCCCTCACTTGCAGGCCATTAGCAGTTTCAAGTCAGCCAGGAGCTTAATCTGGGAGTGACAAAATCGAGGGCAGCTAACCCATGTTGACTCAGCTGTATCTCATACTGTAACCTTCATAGTCCTTATGAAAGGGAAAATTTGCAGAGGACAGGGATTCCTCATCTTCCTTTGAGGGGCTTACTTAACCATTCTGTCCCTGAGCACTGCCTCCCCATTTATTGTGATTGCTGTGCTTGAATGTAACTTTGTATACTTTATATTGGCATTAGTGCTGATACTAGCATTGCCGCTTCCTTAAATCTATTTTCATTTCAGGCTATGAGTCTCTTCTTTTCCTCATCCCCCCTTCTTGGCTGAGGAGGGATCATCAGGTGCTAGGACAGCTGCTGTAGTTTAGCCTCAGATACAGATAAACATAGATAAACTTATTTGCTCTGGAAGAAATATTAAAAACAGGTAATTTAAAGTACTAACAAAAGACAATAACCATAGAGAAATAGATGATAGACCAATGATACTTTTTCCTTTAAACAATTTAAAGTGTTTTAATTAAAGTAGTATATGCACAAGATTTGAGGTGGAAACAATTTCTAAAGCTTCCAAACAAGTTCACAAGGCACTTTTCCAGTTTAAAAATGGAAAGTGACAAATCCTTTAGAGATGTTAGAAATGGTCAGTGAATCTAGTAAGCATAGTACAGACTGTAGAATGGTAGTATAGGACACTGTGTTAAATCAGTAGTATTCATTTTTAAAGAATGAAGGTAACAATCGGCTGCTGTAGTTAATTTATATCTTGATGCTAGGGAGTGAAAGTTCAGAAAAGAAAAATGTTTGTATGCAAATGAAAACCAGTTTGCAGTTTCTTCTGAAATAAATTCTGTTTGGAACACCCAGAAGGTGCTTTCATAGCCAGAGAAGATTCTGAATGCCATCTTCAAAGACTGATTTAACAGTATTTGGTTTATATATTTGTTTATCTATAGCGATTACATTTCGTGTCTGGTGTGTGATTCTCCACTAGGTGATGCTCTTGATTCAGGCTTTTAAAACCTGCAACCTCCTCGTCTTTTTCCCGGTTTTCTGCCCAAGCAGGGACAATATAAGGTTTGTTTGTATGGTTTGTGGTTTACTGGTTTGTGTGTGCACGCGTTAAGTTAGCGATCACAGGGCCTATCTTTTCAGATCTAAGGTTGATTTTTGACACCATGATGAGTCTTGATAATTTGTTGTTTTGTGGTGGCATATGGGAAATAAGCCTGTGTGTCTCAGCCTAGTTGCTTTTCGGACAGAACACTGTAGTTGTAATTCCCAAGCCTCTAGTAATCAAGGGAAATGGTGCTGACTGTGGAGCCTGAATTGTCTTTCAGTTACCAGCTTCAAGGTTGAAGTGTAATTCTGTATCTGCTATGTTACAGAGGTATTGTTGCTGTATTCTCAAGGACAAATTCCTTGATTATCTGTGCCCTCCATATTGTGGAGCACTCTCTGGAGAGTGCCAAGAGCACTGTAAATAAAATACTGTAAGTAGAAAATTCTGCAGAATTCTCCAGAGTGGCATGGCACACAATCTAAATGATTCGTGCTCAAACATGCAGTCTGTGTCACTATATACCCAGTTCATGGTTTGCATTTCATATATCTGATAAGAGTCATCAGAAACTATGCTGCTCAATAAGTCTTTTATTTAAAATGATGCTTTCACATATGAGCCAGGTGTGCTGGTTGCATGGCAACTTTTGAAGAGGCTTGGGAGCTGGGGTGAGGTGGCCATCGTTCACTACTGGGAGAAGCAGGGGAAAAATGAAAACCTCCAAGAGTATCTTCAGAGAGAATGACAGCAAAGTATCTGGTACATACCCCTGTCTCGGGGGACTGCCTAGCTTCTGTCACTGACAAATTGATTTCCACTAACACTCAGTGGCTAGTGGCATCCTGGCAACCAGAACTCCCCTAGTGAATGGCAGCGTCTAATTAGTTTTCTGGAGTTTTCCATTTCTGCTGTCCCTGATGGGGAAAACTGCACCTGTCCATCTGCCATAACTTGTTCATAGCACTAAAATTAAGCTTCCCTGAAAACTTTCCCAGTGTCACCCAAGGACCAGAATCAGAGCACCATGATCTGATGATCAGAAGAGCTGTCTGGTCTTATAAATGGAAGCAACTGCAGCCTAAGAAAGGGAGGGTAATAAGACAGGTTTGAGGTATTGACAGTTTAAGAAAGGAATTGGCAGGGGCAGGTGCACTGCTAGTTTAGGTTCAAGAACAAGTTCCACATTTGTGCTCCATGCCCTCTGAGCTTAAACACACACTGCCATTTTGGCAATCAGTTGCACATGTGAGAGCAGAAATGGTCTCTGGCCGGAGCCATCAGTGCATTGTTTCTGACAACATCTCACAAGCTACAGCCAGCAATTCCAACAATTTCTCATATCTGCCACCGCCCTCCTAGGAGAGAATTGAGAGCCATTCTGCCTTTGTGCTGGACATGACCTCCTGCCTGCCCTGGCTTTGCTGAGGATAATTTCCCTCACGGAGTAAATTATGAAAGAAAGAGGGATATACTTGGGTAATGTTTCATCTGTGAGCAGTGTCTTTCCTTGCTTGAGTACTTCTGCTGAAATGGAACAATATGGATACAGTCAATTTCCTGACAGCTGAAAGTAAAAGATGGAATTTTGGATTGTGGAAGTTCTCTAGGCTTCTCTGTCGTGATTGCAGCCAGGTTACAATGAGTATCTTCACAATCTAGACACTGAGCAGAAGCCTGGTGCCGCCTCATTGTCAGTAAATGTCCATGGTTGTAGGCAATCAAGCTTGCAGCCTGCTTCTGAGGATGAGGGCGTGTGTCTTGTGGTTGGTACGGGGGAAGGGTGGAGGAGGGTGAACTAGCAAGAAGTTCTTATACTCCTGGTTGCCAAAGATATGCCACTGGCTGACTGTTGAGAAATCTTGTGAAGTATTTAGTTAGGTTGGTTTTCTGGAGAGGAGGGGGAAAGTTATTGTGAAGTAGTCTTTGAGCGGCTGAAACTGAATGCCTTTTCGTGAAGAAAGGGCAACAGCACATAGTTTAGGCTGATGGCCCAGAACTATAGGGTAAGGAGCACTAATAGGTTTCATTTTTATTTACTGTATGTGCATAGATTCACCCTGGTACCGCTAGAGCACTCTTTATGTATTGTTTGCTTTGAATGGCCAAGCCAGAACACGACTTGTATTTATGCACTTTGTCTTTTCTAATGCATCTGCCTGAAGGCATAGCCAAGAGGAACCTTTGGGTGCATTTAATCTGAACACATTTTGAAAGATTCCAGATGGTCCCAATAAACAGCAGCAGCCTGTTTCTCAGAGCTTTGTGGAAGGCCTGTGTCAAGATTGAAATGGTGTCAGTAGGAAAGGTTGGCTTCTATGTAAATGTTTCTTTTTTCTCGTAAATATTTGTCTGTTTGTTTATTTTAAATCTATTTGAAGGACAGCTAGTCTCTGGAGTACTACCAAGGCTGAGCTGGCTTTTAAGGGGATACCCCACCAATATCTTCTCTGTTTGAGAATGCAGTTTACTTTCACTTAGCAACAGGAAAACAAATTCTTTATGCTTGCAAACTACAGACTTTGTTGTCAGCATGTTTCTCTTCTTGGGATTCACTGTCCTTTGTGCATGGCTTATTTAGTGCTATTATATACATACAACTGTCCAATGTAGGGGAATCCACTACTTCCCTTGGGAGATGATTCCAATGTCTTAACTATTCTCAATGGGAAAAATTTTCCTCTGAAGTCCAATTGGAATCTCCCCATTGCCTCTTGTGTTTTCCATGGGACTCCTTGTGAAAAGGGAGTCTCCATCTTCTTGATAACCACCCTTTACATACTGGTATGTAAACTATATTACTGTATTACTATAAGGGCTCCCCTTAGCCTTCTCCTCTCAAGGCTGAGCAAACCCAGCTCTCTCAGCCTTTCCCCATATGGCAGTGCTTCCAGTCCTCTGATGGTTTTCCTGGCCCTTCTTTGGACACTTTTCAGCCTGTCCACATCTTTTTTGCATAGCGGGGACCAAAACTACATGCAGCACTCAGCTGTGGTCTGACAAGCACTGAGTAGAGGGAGACAATGACTTCTTTATTTCTGTTCCTGATGCCCTTGTGGATGCAACCCAGCATCCTGTTGGCTTGCTTTGCCACTGCAGCACACTGTTCACTCGCATTGATCTCACCCACCAAGACCCCCAAGTCCCTTTCCACAGTGCTGTTTTCCAGCCAGTTGGATCCCATTCTGAGCTGCACTCCTGGGTTATGTATTCCCAGATCCTATGCCTGTCCCTGTTGAACTTCATAAGGTTCTTTCTAGCCCATTCCTTCAACCTGGAAAAAAAAAAAAGAGATAAAGATGAAATGAATGATATTTTAAAAATATTTGTTATTAATGGCATCAAGAAAAATTTTCTTCTTGCCACCAATGACATTGTCTTGCACAACCACTGGGGTGCACATACCTCGCTTTGGAGACCACTCTTTCAAGCTGTACTAAGACACTACCTACAGATTTGCAAAAGCAGGTTTAACATTTGCTCCAGTAAGTATACATAGAGAGATTTTCTTGGAGTTTATAGCTCCCAGGCATTGAGGAAAAGTTAGGAAATCTTCAGAAAAGACTGAGGAAAAGGTGGTTATATTGACACCTTTATGATTTCAATATATTAATCTTTTATAAACAATAGTAGTATTTTATACTGATACTACTATAAATACATTTTTGTAACTCCAATATTGACAGAAAGCATGAGCTCATACAGTGAAGATTTACAGTGCTGCTTGCCCCTGTTGTCTGTTTTATTGCTGTAAACAAAATAAGAGCTAGGGATATATCTTGGGTTAAAATTTAGTAGTTCTGTTATAAGAACTTGAGAACAAGTCATTTGATCTTGATAATCTAATGATATGTTGGTATAAAATGGTGAGGAAAAAAGGATTATATTTCATAACAAGTCTTTTTTAAAAATCAACTCTCTCTTGCAGGTATATGAGGCCTTAACCAAAAAACCAAATTGCAGTCCAGATGTTTGGGTGAACCTTGCCTGTACCTACTTTTTTCTGGGAATGTATACACAAGCAGAACAAGCAGCCTTGAAAGGTGAGTCCTTTCCAGCAGAGACAATTGGCTGACTTGAACATCTAAAGTGATTCTCAGAGAAAGCCTTTGATGCTTCTTTTTCATAGGAATAAAGTGTCCTTTTGAGTAAAGTTTTTGGGTTTGGGTGTTTGGTTTTGGTTTTTAGTTTGTGTTTTGTTGGGTTTTTGTTGGTTCAGTTTTTTTCTATTTCATTTATCAGGCCAATTATGATGCAGCTTGCTCTGTAAAAACACCTTGGGCAGGTGGAGTAGCTGGAACTGAAAGAAGCATCTGGAAAAAAATATTCACTTAATAATTTCTAAATAAAAACCCTAGAGTATGCTGACCAACAAAATGTTACTTTTCCTTTGATTCTATGTCTCTGAGCCAGTGTAGATGAAGCTAATTATGCTTAGTGAAATTATCAAAAAGTAAGCATCTGAAAGAGTTCAGCCTTCTCCCTGATGTGGATAAGGACTCTGTTTATGTAGTTTCAGTGACTTAGTAGGTGGTCTCTTTGCCTTGTAAGTCAGATATTAGGTATCTGATTCTTCGAGGCGTGGAGTTCACTGAAGTCAGGGGTTTATAGTTCTATTTTAATCTGAACATGCATGGGATCACTTAAAGAAAAGCAAGGAAAATAGATTGCAAGGCAATTTTGAACTGCAAAAATGTTTTTGCAGTTTAATTCTGTTACCCATCACTTTCTGTTTATCTCAGTGATTTATATTCCTATAACTGTAGTATCTCAGTGCTTTAAGTCAACTTCTAACTCTTGCATTTTTTATGATGAAACTCTTTTTGAAGTGTGGGGTTTCTCCTTTCTTTAGCCTTCTTGTCTTGGATTGAAAATAGGGTGGGGAAAAAATAATTGTGTACTTTGCTACTGTACAGAAGTGCCTTCAAATGACAAATATTCAAAACTTTCAGTGCTAAAATACCAGCCATGTCTGAAATCTAGGGCTGGACAGTGAAATATAACAGAAGGGCATGTACAGTGGCTGATCTTGGCCCTGAAAAATTACCCTGGTAATTAACATTTCCCTGTTCCATACAGGTCATTATAATTGTTCTGATTTTTTTTTTTTTTCCTCTTCCTGCCATTTTTAAACTTTTAAGCCATACTTCTTAATCAAAAAACCCCCCACCCAAATCTCAAAAAGCCAGAAGCTTAGAGGCAGCACAGCACTTGAACTGTGACAGAATGCAACACATGGTAGCGTTAAGTCAATGGTTGGGCTTGATGATCTTGGAGGTCTTTTCCAACCAAAACAGTTCTATGCTCCTATAAATAAATTTGAAAAAGGGCAGGTTTGTAGTATGTTTTAGATGTTATTAGATTGCAATAAACTTTTAAAGTTCTCTGAAGGGTCATGCTGAGCTTGAATCCCACAACCGGAAATGTTTTGTTTCCAACTGTAAAAAGTTTCTTGGAGAGCTTTGTGATCTGTATTGTTCAAGAGGTACTTAAATTTCTCGTATTCACAGATAATAATTTAATCTTTTAACATATCACAAATTTGAGCTTTGAAGTATTCCAATCTAGGACTTAGTCTGGATTATGAAAGTAACTGAGCAGCACAATTTAAGGTGTCGCTGTGACCTAAAGCATGGAAGAACTTGCAAGCACCTGCATCTTGCACCAGCTGGAGTCATTGTCATTAGGTTTGCACCATGGGAATGACAATAAGGCATTCTAAAGCATGCCCAGTTGTGTATCAGTCATCACCTTTAGTAACTGTGAGCTAGAAGTGAGAGAAGCTTACTTTTTTGTGCCTCTTTAGTTTGTAGCAGAGTGGCGAGTGGCAGGTTAAGGAGTGCAGTTAGAGGCACTTGAGTGTTGGAGGAAAGAAGCACAAGGCAGAGCGTAGCTGAGGGAGGCAACAGAGAATAGCTGAGTGCTGACACTAGTAATACCAGTTCCTAATCTTATGTAATTAAGATGGTCAGTTCTTATAGTGAGGTGCTAAACATTTCTTGTGAGTTCTATAATACTGAGTTCCGTCTACTTAAGCTTGGTGAGGGAGCCACAGCTGAAGATTTGTAACATTTGTTGATTGAAAGCTTCCAATTGTTCCCCTTTCTACTTGCATTGCTTCGGTTTTTGTTACATTGAGGTTGAATCATTTTATTTTCACTCAAGAAAGATATCCCCCTTTAGGTTTTATAACATTTTAGGATTGCATCAGTGATGGCTGTTAGAAATGTTGACAGCTGAGGTTGTAACATCTTGTAATCTCTTCCATGGTTTGGCCAAGATACTGAAGAAGCAAAATATTTCACTGGGTGTAGACACAACAGACGACGTCCCTAGAAGAACATCATTTATGCAGTACTGCCTTGAATACTACTGAAGAAATTATAGTGTTAGTGTTGGGCTGCTTAGCATTGCTATTTTGAGATTATTTTGCCTGAATTCTTGCATGCTGCATGCTGTTTATTGCTGCAGTTCTGCTAAGCCCCTGAAAGTAGCATAGTGCTAAAACAAATGAGGGAGAAAAAAATCTATTTTAAGCTGTCATTCTAAATTTCTGCAGCGATGGAATCACTATCAGACATTAGCATTAATAGCCATGAGGTAATTATTGCATTTCATACAAGATATCTAGTCCACAATCTCTTACAGAGCATGGTTTTATATTTAGTTTATGATAGGTGTGAAGCATTCTCCTAGCTTCTTGTTACTTAACTAAAACTTCATGGTACATTTTTCTCAGGAAAGAATAAATCTGTATATCAAAAGTCATATAAACCAGAATTACTGCAAATATAACCTAAGAAGTAGAGCAGAAAGGCAATAAAGAAAGATCCTTTGAAGGTTTCTCATTACAGTTGTACTATATCTTCTCTAGGCTTTTTTCCAAATGCCTTTCAGATATTTCTAGCATCTCCTTTTTCCCCTCTGTGCCCTTACATTAAGGTTACTAATGTTCCTGGATCTGAGATGCAGGTAGAGTTATTTCAGTTCACAGATTGCATCAGGTTAGAAGGGACCTTCAAAGGTCATCTCGTCCAACCCCCCTGCAGCCAGCAGGGACACCTCTGACTAGAGGTGCCCATGACCACATCAAGTCTGACATTGAATGTCTCCAGAGACAGGGCCTCAACCATATCCCTGGACAATCTCTATGCAGTATTTCACCACTCTCCTTATGAAGAACTTCTTCCTAATGTCCAACCTAAATCTACCCTGCTCCGGTTTAAAACCATTGCACCTTGTCCTGTTGCCACAAACCCTTCTTAATATTTCCTTTCTAGCCTTTCTGTAGGTCACCTTCAGATATTGACATGTAGCTATAAGGTCTTGCTAGTGTTTTCTTCTCTAGACTGAACAGCCCAAATTCTTTCAGCCTCTCTTCAGAGGAGAGATGCTTCAGCCCTCTGATAATCTTTGTGGCCCTCTTATGGACCTGCTCCAGCAGGTACATGTCTCTCATGTTGGGGGCCCCATAACTGGACACAGTACTCCAGGTGAGGCAGCCACTCTTGTTTCATAGTCATTCCATAGTGAAGCTACCAAGTGGGATGCTTTAACTCCTTTTGCATCTGTTCTCATGCACTGGATGAATGTATGTTTTCCATGCTATGCCTTAGGTCATCTAGCCTTGGGAGAAGGATCTTGAAATTTTTTCTCTTGGTTTAACAAATAATAAAAAATCACCTTTTTTTAATTTTAAAAAACAAATGATTATTTGTGTTGCATTCTCAGTTCCTGTTGCAGAGAATAACAGTGAGAAATTCAACCTGGCACACTTGCACAGTGATCCTAGCAACTGATCCTAGCACCAAGAAGCCTGCATGGTGCTCTCAGAAGCCTTTGGCTAGCACTGCATTAAGAAAAACAGAAGAGCTAAGTGTTCCTTTAAGCCACAAAATGTGTATTAGTGGGGCTGCAGTTAAATCTGTTATGAAAATGAGCCTTTTTAGGCTAAGCAGAATTTACAATTAAACTTAAGATTCATGCACAGACAGTGTTGTGTCACTGAACCAGTCATTAAANCCCTGCCTATGGCAGGGGGTTGGAACTAGATGATCCTTGAGGTCCCTTCCAACCCTACCATTCTATGATTTCACAGCTTGTACTGGAAGGAGCAATGTTGTACAAAAGCAGAGCAGAGATGGATTAGGAAGAATAATGACATTTTCCAAACCACTTTTGTTTACACATGAACTGATGTTTGCCAGGTGTCAGATAGTTGTCACCAGTGAAAATGTACAGTTGCAAGCAGGCATAGAAAAGCTGCTGGGTTTTCTCTGTCTTTAGACTGCATGTTCACCTGCATCCAGAATGTTTTGCTTTCTGCTTGGACTGTGTTTCTTGAGAGCGATATCTCATTTTCATTGCATTTTAGCTGTGCCTTTGAACCAGCAGTGCTCGATACGTGGAACTTTGAAAGTGCACAAGTGAAAATACCAATTTATACATATTTAAACTTTAAAAACTATTAACCTTATTTTCTTGGTTTGCTTTTTAAAGCATAGCAGAAGCCACAGAGCAGGAATAATGGATAGTTTTTTTTGCTTCCATGATCTTTAACTTACTGTGCTTAGCAACTGAAATGAAATGTGTTTATATTGCAAGTAACTGAACATACTTGGAACTGGCTTTTGAGTATTTTGGGAACGGGAAAAATGTCAATGGGTGCCCTCAAAATTTCATTCAAGAAAATTCTGAACAGTTCAGCTATTCAGGTGTGTGTGTGAACATTACTGCTGGGCTGTGTGGTTTCCAAACATTTTCCTCATATCCTTGCATTTTCCCTGTGCCAGTGAGACTGGTTCTGCAGCACAGAGACCCTCATTCAGCTCCTGTACTCAGGTGAGCAGAGTGGTGTTTCTCAGAGACAGGAGAATGAGGTTTCCTCTGGTCATATTTTTTGTGCTGTCAGGCCGGAGCCTTCTCAGCACTGTTCCATTCCTGCCAGCTCATCCGTGTGTATTTAAGATGTGATCTACATCTGTTAGTGTGTGTGGGTTATGCCTCCTGGATAGGATATGTTAATGCAGATGCATGACCAGTATTGCCTTGCACTTAGGAAAGGCCACAAATGCCAGATTGTCTGTGTCTGTCACAGCAGTATTGAACCCACCGGGAGTCTGAGCTGCCATTTCCAGGGAGCTTAGGGTTTTGTTTAATAATTACTGAAAATAACTGTTTTCACTCTTATTGTAACTGTTCATTGTATTTTAACAAATACTTCACTAGGTGCCTGTTCAGTGTCAGCAAATAAAAATATACAGAACACTTTCCAGGTCAATGTCAGCTTTGACTTTAGTACCTGGAACATAAGCGGGGATCATGACAAAAATTCTAGAGTAGGAATATTGGCGTGTTTCCTAGTTGGGATGAGAGATTCTGTCCAGCTACCTCAGCCATGTCTTCAGCACAAGGCCAGTAGCAGACCTGGAGCAGAGTTCCAGTTTGTTGCTATGTAGCATTGTCATCATGTTGTTTGTGATCCCTAGACTGCTTAGCACTGATTTTAAAAAGTAAAATAAAATGGTACAGTCATCTTCTTGAAAAAGTAGGACAGGAAAAGAAGATTGTGTTTGCTTGTAGTATTGATAGATCAGTGACAATTAAATTCTGTAGCACTAGAGAATAATAAAAGAACAAGCCTAATGTCCCTTAAAAATCATTCTCTCTGATGCAGTTGTATCACTTCCTGCTCCAGTGATTGACAACAGCTCTATCCAATATCCATAAGCAAATTCTTTCTGGAAACTAATCTGACCTTGTTCATGTGTTTTCTTGTCATCCTCAAAAAAATGCATTTGGCTCTGGGAGAAAAGAAACTGTTTCAATATTGACAGGACTTTTATTTTTGCCCCCCTCCTTTTCTGGTTGACATTAACTTAAAGTGCCTTATTTTAAAGAATATCTTGAGAGGCAGGACATTTTTTTTTTCTTCTCCCTTCATACATCTGTGCACACCATCACAACTCTGGTTTCATGTTTTGTCTGGGTTTAGGTATAAAATAACATAGACTAACCCTCCAACTTCTGCCACAAAAGAAATACTAATTTTTATGTCACATCAGATTCCAGGTTTGCAAGGGCAGCAGTGCAGTTGTTGGTTGACCAGTGAAAGAAGAATTGCCTGGTTTAGATTCTTGAGCAAGTATTGCTTGCAAGTCACAATTTTCACAGTGAAATCAATGCCAAAACCCACTCAAATTTAAAAAAAAAAAAAAGGGCAATGAACAACTGCTTCATAAAAGGAACATTGATGTCTTTACTCATAGCACTGTGATTATACAATGTTATTTTCAGTGTAAGTCCAACAGTCTGTCCTCCTTGTATTTTTGGAGTCTTTGATGACCAAATGTTTTGAATTGTGAAGGGTTCTTCTAATTGGCTTAAGTTTCACACAAAAAAGCACGTGTGGAGTCCATGTGCAACCCTTCTAAACTTTGATATTTAAACTTCTCAATTACTGCTGGGGTACATGTGGAGCTACCACAGAAATCATTGCTTGACAACGTTTTGAAGAACATGCATTTAAATTAGATTGCTCTAATTTTGCAACTCAGTGGATGAGGTAATTTCTAGAATGTGCTATTGTGTCAGTTATGCTATAGCTGCTACTTATACAATATTGATTGCAGATCAGAAAACCTTTTTGTTCTTTAATAATTAGACTAATGAGAATGCTCACATTTAGCTTGAAGACCGTTTTGCTTCATAGCAACTTGATGCTCTGTTAGTAACAGCTCCTAAGATGTTCAGAGGAGGGCCAGGAAGATGCTCAGAGGGCTGGAGCAGCTCTGCTATGAGGACAGGCTGAGAGAGTTGGGGCTCTGCAGCCTGGAGAAGAGAAGGCTTCCAGGAGACTTGGCCCCCTTCCAGTATCTAAAGGGGGCCTACAGGAAGGCTGGGGTGGGACTATTGACAAGGTCTTGTAATGCCAGGACAAGGGGCAATGGGTTTAAACTGGCAGAGAGGAGATTTAGACTGAATGTTAGGAGGAAGTTCTTTCCAGTGAGGGTGGTGAGACACTGGCACAGGTTGCCCAGGGAAGTTGTGGCTGCTCCCTCCCTGGAGGTGTTGAAGGCCAGGTTGGATGAGGCCTTGAGTGACCTGTACTAGTGGGAGGTGTCCTGCCTATGGCAGGGGGTTGGAACTAGATGATCCTTGAGGTCCCTTCCAACCTTACCATTCTATGATGTGGTTTTGCGAGATGGCTCACATACTGCCTTTGCCTTTTGGGACCTCTCTATTCTTGCAGCTCTTTAAAGAAAGAATTCACTGTCCTCTTTCTTTTCTAGAAACATAGTTATTAAACACAGCTTGGAAAGGTGGAAAGGGGAGAAGTAATTGCTATACCTGTGAGAAATAGGAGGGCATCTTTATATTGCCAACCTGGTGACAGTGGCCTTGGTTTTGCCATTGTCCACTGTGTTACAAAGCTTTCTTAATATGGATATGAAAGGGTATGAAGTTCGGAAATCTTTGCCTACATTGCTTAAAAAAATAAGAGTCTAACTTACAAGTTAAAGAAGTCCATTTTGAGGCAGGGGAGGGAAGAGGTTTTGGTGGTTTGAGCCCTCTGTCGTGGTTTAGGATGTCAGAAGAATTACAGCCTTGTGTTACAGGCCATTGCTTTGCTAACTCTGCATTCTCCAGCCTCATAAGCACAGTGAGTAATTCTGCTTTTTGTTACAATTCCATGTGTATCCTTTCTGTGGAATGTAGGTTGCCAGCTGGTTGGTCTGAGCAACAGTAAGAGTGCTCATTGACTGAGTAGGCTAAAGAAAATGCAGGAAACAAGGGAAGGCTTTTTGGAAGATTGTTTGCAAGAGAAATTAACAGCCCTGTTGGACGAAGGACCTTTGTCACTCTCAGTGAACCCTAGTGGCTCTGTCTAGTGACTTAAAATTCTACAGTTAACAATTTGTGTCATACTAAGTGAATTAAATAGAATTCCTAATCCTGCTAGAGCAAGAGATTTCATGAACCTTAATGGCTCTAGGAAGGAGATGTCTCCCTTAAATCCCTGCCATATCTTAGTTTGAATCTTCTCTGACTGTAGGATTTGTTTGTGTGTCTTTTTCTAAGGACAGAAGAAATACTAGAGCTAAGGATAATGTAATGTGTATTGCATAACAAAATGGTAGTAGTGGTAGGGTTTGCAGTGCAAAGGAAGTTGACAAGACTCCTAGAATTTTGAACCACAACTTACTTGAAATGTGACACACTGTAGTAGCCTTAATCAGGAGTTTATCTGTTGCTGCTGCTTTTTATTTTGATAGAGGTGACACACAATGTGTCACACAAATACCCCAGAGAATTATACAGAAGGCCATGCAGTAAAATGATAGTGCAGTTCCTAAAAGTTTTGAGCCTTGTGGAAGACAGAGGCCAACAAAAAGTCATTTTCAATACAGACTTTGAAAGAAATGGTCAGGGAGTGAATATAGGAAGAAAGGAGGCCTTTAAATTGCTCTAAAGTTGGTAGAACCTGCCTTGGGGCATAGAATCATAGAATAGTAAGGTTGGAAGGGACCTCAAGGATCATCTAGTTCCAACCCCCTGCCATAGGCAGGGACACCTCCCACTAGTACAGCTCACTCAAGGCCTCCTCCAACCTGGCCTTGAATACCTCCAGAGAGGGAGCATCCATATCCTCCCTGGGCAACCTGTGCCAGTGCCTCACCACCCTCACTGGAAAGAACTTCCTCCTAACATCCAGTCTTAATCTCCCCTCTGCCTGTTTAAACCCATTGCCCCTCGTCCTGTCATTGCAAGACCTTGTCAATAGTCCTTCCCCAGCCTTCCTGTAGCCCCCTTCAGATACTGGAAGGCTACTCTAAGGTCTCCTCGAAGCCTTTTCTTCTCCAGGCTGCAGAGCCCCAACTCTCTCAGCCTGTCTTCATAGCAGAGCTGCTGCAGCTCTCTGAGCATCTTCATGGCCTCCTCTGGACCCACTCCAACACTTCCATGTCCTTCCTGTGCTGGAGGCTCCGGAACTGCACACAGGACTCCAGATGGGGTCTGAGGAGAGTAGAGTAAAGGGAGACAAGTCCCTTCCTTGCCCTGCTGGCCACGCTTCTCTTGATGCAGCCCAGGACTCGGTTGCTGTCTGGGCTGCATGCGCACACTGCAAGCTCATGTTGAGCTTTTCATCAACCCAGACCCCTGGGTCCTTTTCCTTAGGGCTGCTCTCAGCCATTCACCATTCAGCCTGTATTCGTGCTTGGGATTGTGCCTACCCAGGTGCACATGACCTGCAAAGAGCTGTTGGTAAAGAACTGTGCTTGGAATAAGGATGGATGCATGTCTGCTGAGAACAAGAGCTTAAAATAAAGAAGAGACATCCTGAGTTCTTCACAGTGATACTTACTGAGTTTTCCTTTCAGCACCGAAGAGTCCTCTCCAGAACCGTATACTCTTTCACCTGGCACATAAGGTACGACGTATTTCCTTAACTCATGCTTTGTTTGCTTCTTTCCAGTTTAGTGATGTGAAATTTAATTATTCTGCCAGGTTCACAGCATAAAGTATCTGTGGTGGCAAGAGAATAAATGTGTTCCATAACTACTGTATTAAAAAGTGGAGGAGAAAGTTAGTGTGCAAACATGATCTCAGAACAGATGCCCTCAACATGTATCTAAGGAAAGTCTTACCAATGCATTTCACATAAGTCATACAGTAGGAACTTGATGGTGTTTTTGATCAGGAGGAACCTGGAAATGGAATAGAATCAGAAATGTACAAACCATTGTTTTCCTTGTTCTTTCAAGGGTGCCATTTTCCTAACTTGCAGTTGGCCTATGCTTAGCATCTAGACTATTTTGGTAAAGTTGCTGTTCCTGATCCTCCTAAATCATTCAGTATCCAAGAAGTAATATTGTTTATAGCGTAAAATTTTAATTTCAACAGTTAAATGCTTATTTCACTTGCCATACATACCTGTGTTCCCCTAAATTTGGTTTTGTACCATTGTGTGTTTATACTTAATGAGTGTTGTGCTACCAAAGAGACTGAGCTGAGAGAAAGTACAAATCTCAGTATCACCAAGGTTGGAAGGGACCTCAAAAATCACCAAGTCCAACCTGTTACCACAGGCCTCAAGACTAGACCATGGCACCAAGTGCCACGTCCAAACCCGCCTTGAACACCTCCAGGGATGGTGACTCCACCACCTCCCTGGGCAGCCCATTCCAGTGGGGAATGACTCTCTCAGTGAAGAACTTTCTCCTCACCTCGAGCCTAAACTTCCCCTGGCGCAGCTTGAGACTGTGTCCTCTTGTTCTGGTGCTGGTTGCCTGAGAGAAGAAAGCAACCTCCTCCTAACCACAACCACCCTTCAGGTAGTTGTAGACAGCAATAAGGTCTCCCCTGAGCCTCCTCTTCTCCAGGCTAAACAATCCCAGCTCCCTCAGCCTCTCCTCATAGGGCTTGTGCTCGAGGCCTCTCACCAACCTCGTTGCCCTTCTCTGGAAATGTTCAAGTACCTCAATGCCCTTCTTAAATTGAGGGGCCCAGAACTGGACACAGTACTCAAGGTGTTAGCTTTGATATCAGATTCTCTTTACTTAAATCTCTGTTAAAAGTTTAACTGACACAAGGGTGTGTGATAAGGAGAAGTTGAATAATTCCTAGTTCATCTAGTTAACCTTTGGAAATAAAGGAAGCCCACTGTCTTCAGTTCTGTTAAGCAACTTCTCTTTCTGTGTACTGCAGTATCAATTTGTGAGTGTCCCAGAGAGGGAGGAAAAGGATTTGTAGAAAACTGAGCTGATAGACAACACATAAGATAGAATTCATGTAAGAGAAATTTATAATTACTCTCGGTTCAGCAATAGGGAAGCACTGGAGTAAGTGATTTAAATAGACTGATGAAGTGAATAGTCTCAACTTTAGTGTTGTAATAAAAATATCACCAGTATGTTTAACTCTGTTCCTTGCTCTTGCCATTGTGTTATGTGCTATAAAGCAGTGCTTTTTAAAATAAGCCATTTACTTAAAGAAACTGGAATTTGAAGGGGCTGATGAGAGAGAATTTGTTAGTGCTGTAAGAAAGTCTTGTGAAAATTAGTGCTTTTTTATTGGTAAGTCTTGCATTTTTCTGCTCTCTGTGGGAAGTAAGATTTGGATCTACAAACAGCAAAATTTCTGCTGTCTTGAATACCAGAATTCAAATCTTGTGTTGCAAAATTCTTTGTGAAATAATTCAGCTCTTCCTCTCTTATCCATTAAAGCATGTGACATGTAATTATGTCTAAATCACACCTGAAATGTGTATTTAGTTGTAGCCTCACATTTATCTAGTTTCAACTGGTCTGCTTCTTTAATGTTTGGCTCACTGGCTGAATTAACTTTTAAACAGAGCTTTTCCAGATGTTTAATGTGCATCACCTACTGTTTGCCAACAAGGACAAAACTAATGCAGCTAATTAAAACATTTTTCACACTCAACTCTTCTGAGAATGTGTCACAATCTTTTTAGTTCGGTGATGAGAAGAAACTGATGAGCTCTCACCAGAATCTGCAAGACATCACAGAAGATCAGCTTAGCTTGGCATCTATCCACTACATGCGGTCCCACTACCAAGAAGCTATTGATATCTACAGGCGCATTCTCCTCAGTAATCGGTGGGCACCTCTGCTCAGACACTCTTATTGCAGTGTCTGATTCTGTTGGTATTTGAATTCATTTACTTGCTGGGGTTCTGAAAGTAAGAATTTTCCCCCTCCATTGCTATATTCCTTTCCCACGACAAAATGTGCACAGGTTGCAGCCCCCTCAAGTTTGTTCACTGCAAAGCATTATTGAAATATGCAGGCTTTTAAAAAAAAAAAAAATCTATGTTGCTTTCTTTGTGCAGTTCATTCTCAGATTCTTGTTTGCTCTGTTACTTACTGCTTCTGGGATAATATGTGCTTAAGTAGCTGCTTTGTCTTTTTTCTTCTTTCCCTTCTGGCCAGTGTAGTGACCCTTGCCTCTGATCGTTGGTTTCTCCTTCACCTCTTAGCCTTCCTAAAAAGGGTTCAATTCTTTGTTTTTATGTTGAGTTCCTTGCATTCCTTTTAATTTACAAATTCTTTTCCATTTCTGTTTATCCTGAAATGATACTTGCTGCTGTTTTTTCCTATCATGTTCTGCAACTTCTTGATTCAGAATTTAACAAGGAACAAACTGAATTGAGTTCTTAAGTGGTTGGAAGTATTGTTAAATAAAATAGAAACTGCTGTCCAGAATGCAGAGCTACCTTTCAAAAGTATCTCCTCTGGAATGCTTCAGAGAAATCCATCATGATCTGTATAAGTATGCTATATAATGCTTGGGGAAAAGATTTTTAACTTCCAAATCCTATAGAAGCATTTACTTAAAGCTAAACAAGTAACCTTCATAACAAATATCCTTTTACTTATTCTTTCCACAAATCCCTGTCTCACTTTCATGTCGAGCTTGTTCTAGCTCTTGATAGCTTGTAATGGCAAAGCTTTTTTTGCTAATTGTACTTGGTATAAGATAGTAAGAGCCATTAAAGTATTTTCAAAGTGTTATGTGCATATTAAATGTCTTTGCCTGTACTTCATAGAAATCCTCTTCTGCCAGGCCAAGTACAGGGCTCATGTTCTGTGCATTTCTATGGAATGAAGTTGTCACCATTTTCTAGTCTGCAAATCAGAAGTTTTGTAGATAATTCTTTAAAGCTGCAGTAGCTCCTCTTGAAAAACCTAATGTGAATCTGAATCTGTGTAATAGTAGCTTACAAACTAGAGCTCTAAAGTAAGTATTTCCCAGAAACCCCAGTTTTGATGTGCTTGTAAAAGATGTATGGATATCTGTGAACTTGGTGTGCGATGTTCTGTGGTGTATCTAGGGGGATTTAAATGTTCTCTTTAATCCTCTTTCCTGCAGGGAATACCTGGCTCTGAATGTATATGTGGCCCTATGCTATTACAAGCTGGAATACTGTGAAGTGTCACAGGAAGTGCTATCTGTTTATCTTCAGCAAGTTCCTGACAGCACCATTGCTCTTAACCTTAAAGCCTGTAACCATTTCCGACTTTGCGATGGGAAGGCTGCTGAGGTACTGCTGAGCCATTGGATGGCTCTTCAGGTCACCTTTATTTTAGTTCAAGATTCCATACAGGTTTCTTTTCCTTGTTATCTGTCTTAATCAGCAATGTTGATAGTGCCCTTATCATTGTGTCCTTCTTTTAGGAGTGTCACCCATTTCAGTTTCCCCCTTGTTGAGCCCTCTGTCCAAGTGTGTGCACAGTGGTCTTACAGTTTTCCCAGTCCACTTCTGACCTTCTCTCTATAGGTATTACCCAGCTGCTAAAATCATCACAAAGAAGCTGGAAGGCAAAACTTTTCCAGTCACCCAGTACTGCTGGAGATACCTTTCTATGAGCTTTAGAGCTCACAGAATCATAGAATGGTCTGGGTTGGAAGTGACCTCTGAAGGTCATCTAGTCCCAACCCCCTCTGCAGCAATCAGAGGCCCCTCAAGTAGATCAAGCTGCCCAGAGCCCTGTTGAGCCTTACACTGAATATCTCCAGGGATGGGGCTTCAACCACCTCCCTGGGCAACCTGTTCCAGCGTTCCACCACCCTCATAGCAAAGGACTTGTTCCTAACATCCAGTCTAACTCTACTCTTCTCTAGTTTGAGGCTGTTGCCCCTCGGCCTGTCATCAAAGGCCTTTGTAAACACTCTCAGCCTTCTTGTAGGCCCCCTTTCAGGTACCGGAAGGTTGCTATTAGGTCTCCCCAGAGCCGCCTCTTCTCCAGGCTGAACAACCCCAGCTCCCTCAGCACCTCTGCTACAAAGACAGGCTCCAACCTCCTGATCATTTTTGTGGCCCTCCTCTGGACCTGCTCTGTCGTGTCCATGTCCTTCCTATATTGAAGACTCCAGACCCTCCATATGAAGCTGTAGTTATACTTGTGTGGGGTGGTGTGTTTTTTTTTTTTCTTTTTGTTTTCATGTTAAAATTTTGTAATGTATGTAATGCCAGGCAGAGCTCAAGAACTTGACAGACAGTGCCTCATCGTCTCTGGAGTTTGGCAAGGAGCTCATTAAGCACAATCTGGTGAGTCATTTAATATGAACTGCTCTCACTTGTGGAGCTATACTTGGTGATTCATAAAATGGAATATTTTTTGAGATTTAATCTTTGCAGTTGGAATAAGTTGTCTTTGGTGCACAGTTTGTATCCAAGGCTGCAGACCCAATTGAATCCCTGCTGCCATGCAAGTCCCATTGCAGAAGCTGTATAATCAGTGTGTCATCAAGTGCGGTTTTGCTCCTCTGTCAATTTGAGACTCTGTCAAGAAAATAAAAATAATGCTGCTTTTACCTCCAAAGGCATATTCAAATAATTCATGTTCTGTAAGAAGAGTTTTGCAAGATATCTGGGACAGACACTTTAGAAACAAGTCAGAAGCCATGACCTTGAACTCTTAATTAGTACAATGTGAGTGGAATTGAGGTAACTTGTGACAGTGGTCATCGTCCAAACAGAACTTAACAAGGAATTCTAAGGCAAAAGGTGTTGATAGAAGCCAAAATTCTTGTGTTCTGCAGTGAGTCAATAATCACCTGTTATTTTTTCCCTGCAATGGTATTAATACTGATGAACAAGCAATTACAGCAGAGTGTTCTTATGTAATGACAAGCAGTTGCTTGGTTTGTTGTTTTTCAAGAGCAGTCTCAAGCTAACACTTTTTCCCCAAGTGTTAAAACTGCTTTCCAAGTGGAGTTCTCTAAATTAATGTTTTTTTTTATTTTGGATGTTGGGTTTTTTGCCAGCAGTTTGAATAGTAATGTTAGATTTTTGGTGGAAGAAAGGACTGTCTTGTGAAACTGAAGTATAAAAGATAGACTGCTCCTCATTCCTTTTGGGTCTTGTGGCATTCTAAATACATGTGGAGCTGTTAGTCTGAATTTTTCATGCAGATACATCATAAGCACAATGTCGTTCTGTCAGTGTTCCTCTCGCTCTTGTCTCAGACTGTATTATTCTTTAAAATCTTTGATATATAATGTCTCACTGCTTTGAGCTGCTAAAGGCTGAAATAAGGGTAATCTTTACTGATTTACACTTAGTATTCTTCAGAATAAAGATTGTCACACGTTGTAATTCTGTAGTTTTATTAAAACAGGGATTATGCTAATGCCAGTACCATTGACCCCTTCCTGCTGTTACTGTAGGAATTTAAGGATTAATTTCCTTGAAGTAAGGGATAATGAACAACATTTTCATACATGGTTATCAATATACTGCTTTTTTGTTGTAAGGTGGTGTTCCAGGGAGGAGAAGGGGCTTTGCAGGTCCTGCCTCCTCTGGTTGATGTTATTCCTGAGGCAAGACTGAATCTTGTGATTTACTATCTCCGGCAAGGTAAATACACTTTCTTCTGGCTCTTTTATAGCTTCAGGCATGGCATTCATTCATTCATCTGATCTCAGCTGACCAATGAAATGCTTTGTTTGTTTCTTTGCAGTAAAAGGTAACTTACTTGATTTTCTGTTCCTCTGGAAAATAGTGAGGTTAGAGTTCCCATAGCTTGCAGAGAAAGGTTTTAATTGTGTGCAGTCAGATAAATCTACTGCAGGCTCTTGGGTTGCAGCAGACTGCTTTAGAGATGGTGATGTTTATAGTGAGAGGACCTGACCTTTGCCTGAATATGTGAGGATGGTAGGCAACTATTTCTCTAAAAAGAATTCTGCACAGACAGTACATGAGCCAAAATAACAGTGAACAAGGCTGCAGTTTGTGAACAAGATGTTTCATTCCAAGTCTATTGTACAACTCTTTAAAGAATGCAGATAGGCAGCCAGAATCAGTTGGAAATGGTTTTTTTTTTACTTGTTTCTTCTCTTGGTTGGCTGAGTCCTTTTGAATGTTATCTGAGTTAGTTTGAGTCTCATTCCTTTTCTCCCATTGTATTGCTTTATTTAAGGATGGGTTGGCTGGCTGAGTGATGAGACTGTGTTAACCAGAGTCATGTAATGTATGATGATGCGATGACTGCTTTGGTGTAATGTTGTATTAACAAAACTTTGCCAGTAAAAAAAGCATCTTGACTAGGTTTGTTTACAAAGTCAACCATAGTCCCATCTTTAGAATCTTTTCAGTTTACTTGAGTAGGAAGTTGCTTACTGAATTCCAACTTTACATTTAAACTTCTGTACTAGTTGTGCTTTTTGCTTGTTAGAATTAGAATTTGCTTGCTAGAACCTGTTAGGATCGGGTAAGAACCGCTGGACAGATTTCGAAATATTGATGAGGAAAAGATGTAGTTTCCCTTCAGAATCACGTTACCCTATCCTCCTTGAGGGGTAAATAAAAAAGAGGAAAGACAGTAAGATGATGGATTTATTATCTTGACCTTGTACTGTTGAGAAGGCAGCCACTGGATTATAAGCAAAGGAGACAAGTCATTTCTACTAGGAAAACTGTAGTAATAAAGCAGCTATTACTCACTCCCATGTTTGTTATTTGAGTTCTAGAAAACCATCACCGTTGTGATATAAATTCACAATGATTTATGGTTACCTTTCTCCTCCTGTCTAAATGCTTTATTTCTTAGTCTGTAAGCGTTGGGGAACGTAGAGGATGAGTGACTTGGTCTAATACAGTGTGCTATTGGTTGTCATGCAATCTGACGTCTGGCATTTCAGGTGATGTGCAGGAGGCTTATAACCTGATTAAGGACCTGGAACCTACAGCTCCACAGGTAATTGGAAACTGATGTTGTGGTTAGGTAAAGACAGGTTATAAATTGATAGAAAATCTGCCATGTACAAAACTGGTATCCTCAGGGCAGTTTGCCCCACTCGTACTCTTCAAACTCTTGAGTTCTCTATGCTTTGATCAACAGTAGACTTAATGTGCGTGCATAGAGTATTATATATGTGCACATAACATGTTGATAACTATACCACCTGGGGTCGACTAAGAACACAGCTTTGTTGTGTGTAGACTTGACTCTGGGGAGCTGACCATTAGTGCACAGATAAAAGCACTCTTCCACCTATAGCTTCTTGTCACTTCTGCCCTGGTGATTGTTGCCGTCCCTCAGATCGGCTAGCTCAGATGCTTGTGGTTTGTCCCAAAGCCATATCAATAAAAATGGGCTAGATTAAATTAAACAGTTTAAATAATAGGTCTTTTCTCATCTCACTTCAGCTGCAATAAGTGGAAGCTGCACTGTCACTTGGCTGCTGCTGTAATTCTCTTTTGTGGCTGTTCCAACATCTTTACACTCTGATTTATTCCTTTTTACAGTTTATTTTCCAAAGGTCACATAGCTGGGTATGAAAGAGACCTTTCATGAGTGTATGTGAGGATTAGATGGAGGGAGGGAAAATGAAAACCTCAAGAACATAGATTTGATGATTCTGTGCTGAGGAGTGTCTTCTGCTGTTGCTTTTCACTTGTATTTTTCAGTTTAGTGAGGCTTACTTGAAGAGTTTTCTGCAGCTATAGGTCCTTTAGCCTCCATTCCCCTATGTACATGCCTAATACCAATGATAATATTCTTGATCACATTTCGAAATGAGAATATTTTTCTCCCACTTGGAAGGAACTCCCTACTAAGACTTGCAAAACTACTTGTATATCCTCCTTCAGTTCTTCTGTATCTTCCTTGTCATGATGTCTATAGCATAATAGAGAGGCAATGGGCTAAAATGATTACTTAGCTTGCTGGATGGTGCTCTCAGATTACTTTCTTGCACTTCATTGTTGGTCTGTGTAGATATCTGTCTTTTTCCATGTTTACATGTATGACAGGATTTCCAGATTTACCAGGAGCACCAACTAAAATAGGTTTATAACCAGAACTCTTAATAATAAGATTTAAATAAGGCAGATTTATCTGTGACATGCTGAGAAAATCTTGCTCAAGGAAGAATTAAAGTATAGTTGTATCTCAGAGTAGAGATCACAGGATACTCTACTCCTATTCTGAATTTCAGTAGAGTAACATGACCACAGAGCAGAAACTTCTTGACATTTTTGCCCTGATGAGAAAAGCTATGAATTTTGGAGCAAGGATGATTATGGATAACTGATATGTATGGTTGAAGTGGGGTCTGTGCATTCACGTAACACTTGGTCATGGAGAGGGCATGGTGGTATGTTATGGTGTTTCTTCTGCTGCAAATCTTGAGCGTAAGATTTACCAGAAAACACACTACTACCCCTTTGCATCCCACATATTTAGCAGAAACGATGAGTTAGCAAGCAGAATGGTTTGGGGGGAGGGTTAACTTTGTACTACTGTGCTGGAGCACTATCATAGCAACCAGCTACCTGTGAAACTGATTTGGGATAGAATGGGATTTAGAAAGAAAGTAATGAATGTGTAGGCTCTTAAGTGCCTCCTCAGATCTCTACCCTGTCTTCTTTCTTCCTTATTACTTTTCTTTTTTCAGGAGTATATCCTCAAAGGAGTGGTAAATGCAGCACTTGGGCAAGAAATTAACTCGGTGAGTGAAGCCCGTGAATTTCTCCAGCTTTGCCAACAGTAGAATGTGAACAAATCTGTAGAGACTGCAAATGGAATGAAAGAGGCAGTCACTTAGACTGCATGATCTCACAGTCTCTTAATCTTCTGTACAGTACTGAATCCAGAAGAAGCAAAATGCATATCTCTGTTGCTAGTCCCAACAAGAAATCAACCTGAATTTGGCTTTTTGGCCCTGCTTCCCAAAAAATGTTTGCTTTCTACAATGTTCTTGTGTAGCTAGGCACCTACAGTGGCACATTTACCTTTTCTGGTTTGATTTCACTCTGGTTTTTTTCTGTTAGTTGCTCTGTATCTGTTCCTCAGAGCATGTTTTCACTGTGTGTTGTAGTATCAACTCTAGAACTCATGTTAGATTCTTTAAATAATTTTTCCTTCTTTCAGAGAGATCATCTGAAAATTGCTCAGCAGTTCTTCCAGTTGGTGGGTGAATCAGCCAGTGAATGTGGTATATTTTAAATGTTCTTTCTCCATTAGCTAATCCTCCATACAGTATCCAAATACATACTATCATATCTTTGTCTAACTGTAGACTGTTAACAAAACTACTGCTAGGCACTTTGTGGCTATAGTATGAGCAACACAAAGTCTAATTTAGAGTCTAAAACAAATTTGCAAGTTTAATTTTAGAAGGCTCAGTTGATTCCAAACCTTAGTATATGAGTTTGGCTCAAAAAGAGGCTCTGTGGCAAACTGCTAGTCTTCACTGATACATGCTGTGGCAGCTTGCCTTTGACTAATAATCCCCATTATGAAACAGAAGGCAACAGCCTAATTAGATGAAGTGTGTGCCTGAAACCTCACAGGTATGAATCTAGGACTGCTAATGAAAGCCTACTGAGTACATAGTTCAAGGGCACACTCCATGCTAGGACTCTGAGGCTGATAAAAACATAAGGAGGAATTTGGCTACAGAGAAAGATGGAGGCTCTGGGACTAACTCTGTGGCTGAATAAAAAAAAAATCCAAAACAAAGAAACCACAAGATAGAACCTAATTACAAAAAAATCCATGTTTTCAATATTTACTTTTACTTAATACTAGACCAAAACAAGATCTTGTCTTCCTTTCCACATGTCAAAGTAAACACACAAAATTCCATATCTAAAACACCAGTAGTTGGAACAGAGAAATTCAGCAAAAGTGGCTGAATTCAGTGTCCCATGTAGTCTCTGTCACTAGGACTATTTCCTTAGGTGGATAACTTTATGCATGTTTATTGTGCATATGGTCCTCAGAGACAGAATGCTGTCTCTTGTGTCCATGGTGACTAAAGAGGAGTGCAAGAGACAGAGCAGCAGCACTGATGAAACTTTCAGAAATGGCACTGAAACATTCTGTTATCCTTGCAGCCTTTGTACTGTTAAGATCATGCAGCAGAGAGCTTCGTGTTGGAAGCCTGGAAGTGGTGCCATAGATGAGCTTTCCCTAACACATTCATTTCAGATTCAGGTTATCCTGTTGCAGCTGGGATCCCAGCTAACAGAAAGAAGCAATGTGAGCTGTAGAAGTGGAGGAGTCTGTTACTGGGTGTACAGCTAACTGGGCTTGTGATGCCAGTAAAGTCACAGGATGACTGATACATGGTGGTAGACATCTTAATGTCCATAACTCTCATGCAGATGTGATGAGTGAATGTAGCACACATGGATAAAAACACAGAGATAAGTCTGAGTAAAAGATACCCTGAAATGATTTATGGTGAGGATGCAGCAAAGAAACAAAAGTGAAATTGGTAGGAGGCTTAAAATCTTAATTTTACTGTGCAATATTTTTAAACCCATATGTAACCAAAATGGAGAGGCTGGGACTTGAAGTATGGTTGAGGGTTGGCAGGAAAGAGAACAGAATTAGGAAGATGGGTTAATTGAAAAGAATGAGCCTATGGGAAGGATTGGTTCCAACTAGAAGGAAATGAAAGCATTAGTACTGCAAGCATCTCAGTACTTCCATGTAAAAACTGCTTTGTCATAGTTTAGAAACTTGATGGAATGCTGACTTACAGAAGAGTGAGTAAGGCTTACAGAGGAAGTAAGTGAGACTTACAGAGCTAGTTCAAGATAACTCATCCTTTAAAGCCAAAATAGTGTGAGGAGAGGGTTTTGTATCCTCCAATGAGGGACAAACTATAGTCAGGAAATAGAGGCCAACAGAGTTCAGTTTAGATAGGACATAACAAAAAGCAATCAGATAAAAAGCAAATATGTGTCTTTAGACAAATATTAGATGTTTTACAAGAAGATGAATAAAGTAGAGCACCTATGTGTAGAAGAGGAAGCTATAAACCTAAAATAACTTTTTTAATGTGACAGGATCAATATCCTACATGTTGCCTTCCTCCTATTTCATTTACAGTGGGGTATTACTAACTAGGTTATGTCAGTGGAGAAGTAGTTCTAAATATTATAGAATCCTCTTTTCTTTATCAGTGAGTAATATAAAATAGTTTTAAATTACATGTTCAGATAGGAGACTGTAGTCATGTAGAGGCTAAATTATTAACCAGCCAGCCTGGATGGGAACAGTGACTGGCATATTAAGGAGGTCAGTGAGAATTAAATAATAGTTGAAGATTTCTGCCCACGTTGACCCAGTGAATGCAATGACGTGGCACGATATAAAGAATTAATTTTTAAATGCTAAGTTTTCACCTCACACACAAGTGAACAGGTGATTCTACATCAATGCAGAGATTACATACAACTTGATTTTAATTTTTTTTAATCAAAATCCACTTTTGTTACAGTGATCTGGGTCTAATCAAATGCAAAACCTTTGTTAGCAAATACCTCCAAAAATTTCTGCAGTACTAATTTCAAGAAGGGAAACTCCATAATAACCTTTCTCATTTCCAACAGAGAATTTTCAGTGCAGTAGAATAAAATGCACCTGATTTAAACACTTGAATAAACCTTTTGTTTCTTTAAAGAAAGAGCTTGTATTCATAATTAATGAGCTACAGGAGACAAATAATGACATGTCTACATTGGCCAATTGTACAAAATTACCCATAGTAGGAAAAAATGAAAGCTTCCACAATGATGAAAGCTGTGGAGAAATATATAAGGCTGGGTAATAATACATGAATTAAACTTATCTTTGATAAATGTGAAGTAGTATGTAGGAGAAAAAAAAACCATTATACTATATTGGCATAATTATCAGAAAACCTAAAGAGCATCTTAGGAATTGATGAGGAAAAAGAAGGAACCAAAAGTAATTAACATGTCATTATACACAGATGTGATTCCTTTTCTTGAATGCTGTCAGCAATTGTGGTTCTTAGATGTGTGTAAAAATAAATATGGTAGAACAAGAAAGGATGCAATAAAGGGACAGCAAGGATGGTGAGAGAAAGGGAATATCTTCTTGAACAAGCAGAGTTTAAATAAATGAGGATACGTGGCCTAGAAAATGGTGATTGAGTTTGATTATGGTCACAATACACAGCAGTGTAAGAGACAAGGAGAAGAGGAATAATAGAGAAGAACTAGTTACAGTATCAAACAGAAGCCAAGGAGCATTGACAAAAATCATCATGCAAGACAGTTAAACACCACAAATTCCTTTTTCATGTAACACAACTCATTTGAGATAGAATCTTGTGAGAACTGGAAGGTATAAAGAAATTTGTAAGTAAAATCCACTGGCTTTTTAACATGAGATTTTGTCAGTGATGGTTAGAAATCCTCAGTGCAGGCTTTTGGAACCAGGGAGAAATGTCATGGGCAGTGGGTTTACACACCAGAGCAAATATTCTGTGTGAAATCAGGATATATCCTTTCTATAGCTGTATATTCTTCTGCAGCAAGCTTCTGAACCAGACAGACTTTGGATCCAATATGATCATTTTTATGTAACTTATCCAGCATAGTGGCTAATATGTTATCTGTAGTCATTTTTGATCTGCCTTCGTGTTGATGAATTTAGAATGAAGAACAGAATTCTTGCTGTTTGTACACTGGAGCTTTTGCTAAGCAGTCAGCCACGCTGTTCAAGCATGTAAGTCATGCTTCAGCACTTCCCACTGGGCCAATCCTTGCAAGAAGCTAGCAGCATTAGCTTGTCTGAGATCTTTATCAAGTTACTTAGCAGACTTATAATACAAAAGTAGGTTGTGCTCATTTGAGTGAGGAAATCTTATGCTGTGTATTTGCTTGCAAGTGGGCCTACAAGGCTCCTGACTTTTAATATGGATTATCAAAAAATACTGGATTAAAATGAAGATGTGGAATGTTGTTGGTTTGGTTTTTTTTCTTCAAAACAAGCTTCTGTTTCTCCGACTTGCTCTGGTTAATTACAGAAATCCCATGACTGCATTAAGAACAAAACAGCAATAGACAGCTTAGGAAGAATATTGTGTCATGTATTTATAAAGTAATTTGGAGGCATCAATTAAGCCTTTTTGCTGTTTTTAATTAGACCTGTGACTCAGAGGTTCAAGGAACATAGAGCAAATAGTGATATGTGTAAGTCCTTTCCAATGCATGCACACATTTCTTCTCATGTTGGAAGTTCTGTGCTTCAAGAGGAGGAGGGACACCCAAATCAAAAGTAATCAGGAAGTGCTTACAATCAATATTCACCTTCTAGCAGCAATAAAGAACAGCCAGAACAGCAGCTTGGCTTACTGGGCTTTTTTAAAGCTTAATAAAAATTCCTAATCCCCTTGACGTAAAATGGATCTGGCATTATAAAGGAGGTTGTAACTACATTTTTATAGTTAATTCTCATGCTCTTCTCCCAGGGTCTCAATTGGGTGGAAAATTAAACATCAGATTTGGGAGATAAGTTAAGGAGGCAATGGGGCAAGAGCAACATTAGTGAAAGTAAATTAACATTACATTTTCATTTCTGATGCTTAACCTCAGTCTTACAAATGCTGCAAGAATAATGGAAAAATGCATCTGTTTCAATTTCACTGCTCCTCTTTTAGGACCAAGTCACACACCTGGTCATGGGTGGGAAAAGTGAAATGTTTCTTCTGGACTTTGCTTAGTCTTTTCTTTGAGATATTCTTAGGTGACCCAAAGTAATTTTTTTCAAAATGAGAATTTTTCCTCTTTCTGCATGAGTTACATAGGATGAATGAAAACTATAAAGGTCCACTTTTCCTGTCTCTGGTAGTATTCATCGCTGAGAATGAGATTTAAGATGTTTTGCTTGGTCAGTTGTTCCTTTGAAATCACTAAAAGTATATGGAGGATGGTATGCAAAGATAACAAAATTTTCTGATCATTTTGGTGGCCCTTCTCTGGTTCTTGTCCTTCCTATATTGAGGACTCTAGACCTGGACACAGTACTCCAGGCGAGGTCTCACCAGAGTGACAGAAGCACCTCTCTGGATCTGCTGGCAACACATCTGTTGTTGCAGCCCAGAATGTGATTTGCCTTCTGGGCCAATTGTGTCATGGAAAAGACCTGTGAGTTAAACAACTTGTCCTGTTTGAATTTGCTTTGCTGAATTTGTATACAGTCTTGCCACAGTTACTGTATGCAGTTGACAAGATGATCTGATAGTTTTTCTATCCTCTATGGTTGTTTGCCTGAAAAGGTAAATTAAATATTTTTAGATGATAGCTGTTTTCATAATGCCCAGCAATCTTGGCAGTGATTTCCATTACCATGTGATTTTTTTTTTTTTTTTTTTTTTTTTAATTCTACAAATCTGAATTTCTCTTTTGAATTTTAGATACCATTCCAGGGAGGCTGTGCATGGCCTCCTGCTTCTTTCTTCTTAAACAGTTTGGTAATGCCCTGATTTACCTCAACTCAGTCAAGGTTAGTATTATTTTGTATTGGTAGTACTCTAATGCAGGTAATCACTACCTATTGAACTAGACTGTACTGTATGAGACACTATGTAAGCATAACAAGATATTGCCACTGGTTAATAATTTGGGACAAAGTTTTAATGAAATAAGTATGCAAGGAAGACAGGACTTGAAGGACTCAAGTTGCCCAGGGAGGTTGTGGCTGCTCCCTCCCTGGAGGTGTTCTAGGACAGGTTGGACGAGGCCTCGAGTGACCTGTGCTAGTGGGAGGTGTCTCTGCATATGGCAGGGGATTTGAACTAGATGATCTTTGAGGTCACTTCCAACCTTACCATTCTATGACTCTGAAAGTAATTACATCTCAACACAAGGGGGAACTTCTTTACTGTAAGAATCACAGAACACTGGAACAGGCTCCCCAGAGAGGTTTTGGAGTTTTCTTCTCTGGAGACCTTCAAGGCCCATCTGGATGCGTCCCTCTGTGACCTGAGCTGGGTTGTATGGTCCCGCTCTGACAGGGGGGTTGGACTTGATCTCTTTGGGTCCCTTCAACCCCTAACATGCTGTGAGCTATATGTTACATGGCAAGCAGTCCCTGAAGGACTACAATAGGACAATATTATCAAAGCAGTAAGCTAAGAATATTATTTTTGCAGAGGTAAACTGCGTGGTACCATGCAGGCAGTGTTGCATTCTATAATATCATAATGCAGCATTATCAGTTCACTGATAATAGTAATGAATAAAATGGGTCTAACTTAGAAGAGAATCATGGAGTCATTTTGGTTGGAACAGACCTTGAAGATCATTGAGTTCCCAACCATTATCAAACTTTCTCAAGTCTGATACTAAACCATGTCCTTAAGCACCGAATTTAAGCATCTTTTAAACACCTCCAGGGATGGTGGTGCCTACTCCCGTGTTTAATAACCCTTTCCAGAAACTACTTCTAATATCCAATCTAAACCTCCCCTGGCACAACTTAAGGCCATTTCCTCTCATCCTATCACTTCTTACTAGGGAGAAGAGACCAACACACACCTTGCTACAACCTCCTTTCAGGGAGCTGTAGAGAGTGATAAGGTCTCCTCTCAGCCTGCTTTTCTCCACACTAGACATCCCCCATTCCCTCAGATGCTCCTCATAAGACTTGTTCTCCAGACCTCTCACCAGCTTTGTTGCCCTTCTCTGGACCCACTCCAGTATAAAGAAGATGGTTTGACAAGATGCTTGCATGGTTTAGCGCCAGACTTTATAGAGTTAGATAATATTTGGGCTTCACCTTAAAGGTATTTCCCAACTGAATCAATTCTATTATTTTAAGGTAAGCACAATTACAATGTTCTAAGGAGGGTGAGATAGGAAGAAAAAACAGTCATTGCAGTGGTGCCAAAAATCAGCTAACAGGTGAAAAATTTGAAGACTGAATGCTTTTGAATTGTCTGGAAGGAGATCATTGTGATGATTTGGGAGTTACCCACCTCCCCACACTTTGTAAAATCACCCAGACTAGACTCAGCCCACTGGAATGGCTCCACTGTAGTGGATGAAGAGATACCATACCACCACCACCCCAGATTGGTGTGTATGTGAAAACTATATGGAAACTGACAGTGAGATTTGTTTTGCCTAACTTGGGTCATCTAAAAGTCAGATTTCTAGCTTTAACTCATCATCTAGTCTTAGTCTATAGCCAGCAGGGGCAGATGGTAATTTATGGAGGAGAATTTATCCTGTGTGTTTCTTACACTTATCTTAGAATGGAATGAGTCACCCCATAGAAATGCCCAGCTCTTTGCATTTCCTTTTAAAAAGGTCTTAAACAACTACTTCTAACCTGGAAAGGTTCAAGTTAAATGTGATTACTCACCTCGCCACCTCCAAGCTACATGGGAAAGCTTAGACATGAGAGAGAGGAGTAGCACATCTGGGGAGACAAGTGGAGTTGTCACTAATATTGGAATATAAAGCTAGTTTTTGTGAAGGAAAGAGCAAGCAACTAACAAATCTCTAAACAGAAGTTAAGAGGATGAAAGTGGACAACAGTGATCAAAGGATAGGTCAAAGTCATGAGGCAGGAGAAGTGCTACAGGGAATTAGGTGAGACAACTCTGCATGTGTGAGGGAATAAAGGAAAGTGGGTTAGGAAAGGTTGGAAAGAAAATCTGAAGCAAAAAGAAAAAGCACAGAGTACTCAGTGTTATTTTGTAAGATGTTACTAGGAGCCCATGCAGTGGGAAATAACTCATCAAGAGTAGGTCTAATGTTCACAAACTGGCAAGAGGGAGGCAGAAACAGTGCCAAGTACATGTATGCAAACTTTCAGTCCTGCTAGACTGAAGCTAGCAACTTCTAGCTAGAAGAAAGAATTCTTATCTTGTTAGATTTGGGACAAACAATTTCATTATGTGTGCACAGGAAAGGGGAAGAGTTATCTTCTGCTTGTCTGGGTGATTTGTTTTAAAAACTTAGACACACTTTCAGCAAAATATCAAACTCCTGCTGCAGATTTTAATCTATGTATGTGGATCTCTGCTTGCAAGCTGGCTTTGTCCACATAGGCATGCCTCTGGCATCAGTAACCATGGATTTGTTTTGATTTGACCCATATTTGGGCAGAGATAATAAACCTTTTTAAAACATTCCCTCAGTTTTCACTGTTGTAATGTGAATCCCTTTATAAGAGTGAAACAAAATAGGAAGCTAAATAAAGCAAATTCCATATAAAATAAAAGATTGATGCCTTTCATTGCACAGTGATGTACTCTTACTTGAAACCACTAGCCACTACCCTTCAAATGCAGAAAGAAGGGTGGTTCAGAGAAGAATTGGAAATGGAAATGTTTTCTCCAGAGATTTAGAAGATATTATTTACTGTGGAGGGACATTAAGAAACTAAAATAATACAAAATGTGAATTAGAATTAACAAGGCAGATCTGAAGCCACCATTTGCTTTGTGAGAGGCTGAAAACAAGACACAGCTTTCTGGAGTTACAGTGAATTCACAACATATTTTGTAAGAAAATGGCATTTTTGTCCCCCCCTCAAAACACAGTTGGTTCATGGAGCTCATTGTCATAGTTCAAAGCAGGGTTGAGTTTGCAAGTTTGGAAGGGCTTATAGGTTGTATCTAGCAGTTTACAAAATGGTCATGCTTAAGTCAAATATGTATTTGTTAGGTTCCTGAAAGGAATCACAATTGTTGGTCGTTTGAGACATAATACAGTTGATAAAGAGGAAGGACTAAGACCAGAAATTTTCTGCCACTTGCCTGGCATGGCCCTTTTTGAAGGAGTTGGTCATTTTCATAGCATTGTAGCTAAGCCTAGCCACTGCTCAGATTTGCTTAGGTCATTCCCCTTCTCTTCGAGTCACGGGGCTAAAATAATTCTTCCTGTAGCATGTTACAAGTCAGGTTTAGGTAGCTTTACAGTCACCTTTGTGTTGCAGTAGAATCTCTGCAGCCCTTTAAGTGGATCTCTGCACTCTCTGCAGACTGAGTTCACCACCTTCATCTATGACTGATTAAAACTGCTTTAGGTGTGAGAATGTCTCAAAGGACACTCTGCTGGTTTGAGGACTGTAATATATTGTAAATAGCTGCTTGTACATTGTGCTAAGCTGTGAATATGAAGCTTCATTCCTTAACTTTCAGCCGGCTGAGTCTAGTCTGAGTGATTTCACTGGGGGGGACAGGATGGGATGGGTAACTCCCAAACCATCGCAGACACCTTCTTACAAATGTGTTGCCAGCTGCCCTGAGGGTCACATTCTAACAGAGGATCACCTGAGAAGACAACCTCATTCAGGCTCAGCTGAGTTCGGGCCACTCTTCATTGTGCAGCTGGCTATCTTAGCATCTCAGTGAAATGGATATTAGAATGCAGATAGCTTTATGAAAAGATTGAAAACTACTAAAAAGACCATCAGAGTGAAGTCCAGTACATATAATGGTGGGGGGGGGGTTGTTGGCATTTTGGATTTTTTGTTGTTTTTTTTTTTTTAAAGAAACAAAACATCTGTGTGCTGAGAATGGTTCCTACGATCAGCAACAGTAGTTCATTTCTGCTGGCTTTGGTTTTGCAGTAGGTCTGATCTCTAGCATTAATAGAACCAGGATAGTTTGAGTTTGGTTGCTGACAAGCTTCTTTCCCATTTTAGCTCAAAATTGAAGAGAGGGCTACTTGAACAGAGTGAATTGTTCTTGCAGTAAAAATAGGGTCTTGCTGGTCACAGGATGTTAGGGGTTGAAAGGGACCTCTGGAGATCTTCGAGTCCAACTCCCCTGCCAGAGCAGGACCAGAGAATCTAGCACAGGTCACACCACAGTGCATCCAAACTGGTCTTGAAAGTCTCCAGAGAAGGAGACTCCACAGCCTCTCTGGGGAGCCTGTTCCAGTGCTCTGTGACCCTTACAGTAAAGACGTTCTTCCTTGTGTTGAGGTGGAACTTCCTGTGCTGTAGTTTACATCCATTGCCTCTTGTCCTGTCACAGGGTGCAAGTGAGAAGAGGCTGTCCCTTCCTTCTCAATGCCCAGCCCTCAGATATTTAGTCTCCAGACTAAAAAGCCTGAGGTCTCTCAGGCTGTCCTCCTAAGGCAGTGCTCCAGCCCCTTAATAATCTTAACCTAGAACTTGTGCTGATTCACATGAAACTATCACTGAGGAAGAATATTCAACTGTTGTAATTCTCATATGATGAAACCAGTTAGTTCACCCCAAGGGTGCTGAAATGTTCTCACAAACTGAGCTTAAGTTCACCCAGTTGGTTCACCCTAATTTTCTCTTGACGTATTTGTTGGCTGTTGAACCCTAATGTAGACTGTTTGGGTAAAACAGAGATCTGGCAAATGGTGGCAGTCCCCCACCTCTCCTCTCAAGGCAAGAGCTTGATGTATATGGGTGGACTGAACCAGTACCTTTTGACTGCCTGCAGTAGGGAAGGGAAGAGTTTCCTCAAGTGTCCTGTCGTGGAAGAAGACAGAGAGCATTGGGAAGGGGGTTTACCCCATGCTTCCCATATCTTTTATACTATCCCAACTGTGCTTTTTAACCACCTTCTTACTCTTTAATGAGAGAGCAAAACTAAAATTTCTTCTACACAAATTACGTTTCTTTTATAGGTAATGAAAAGCCTTTCTTCTTCCACACACATGAAGGCTTTTATTACAATAACTGTAGTGGATCAACTACTCTGCTTTTTTTTCCCCATGCTCTTTCATAAGCACTACACCCTTCCTCAACAGAATCCAAACCCCATCCACACTTATAGCTGTGGTATTGTGTTCCACTTTATTTCTACCAGGTCTGCTGGTAACAGGAGTATGGGATGGTGCTTTTGGTCATCTGAGTTGCACTCAATCTGCACATCTGACAATGATACAATCTCAGCTATTTGGGTCAAACCCAAGCATGAGGCTAACCTGTACCTAGAGTGATATTTCCTGCTTTGGTCTATGCAGTTTCTCAGAAAAGATATAGCTAGATCAACCTCATCTGTCATTAACCAGGTGTGTCCAGGCTAACATTATGGGAGAGAAAAACTGTGTTGCACTTCAAATAGAGAGAAGGTTACCTGTAAGCAAGGCTTGAGCTTAAGGAAGTCCTATTACATGGTATGGTGTCTGGCTGCAGCCAGGTACTGTGACTCTACCTCCCTCGTGTGATCCAGTGTCACACAACCAGATCCACAGGATCTCTTGCAGAACCTGGAGAAATCTTGGGAAAACAAACTGTTCATCTCCTTAAGCTTAGGGAGTCAACTGCCTACTTACCACCCTAGTGGTGAAATAAGTGCTTGGGAGGTGTGAGACACCCTGGCAGCACAGCATGTCTTCACATGCCCAAAGTGAAAATTATTCCCCACAAAAGCTGTTACTGCAATTTTGAGCTTGGAGCATTATCCAGGTCTCTCATGGTTAATACTGTGGAATGTTCCAGCTGCTCGTAGTCATGAATGTAGGATGGAAAGCCAGTCCATAATTTTCTACCCACTGTTTATAAATGCCGTATGTTCATAATGTGGTTTTTTTCCCTCTTTCCTTCCCATTGTCTTGATATAGTCTGACTCAGATTTGGGGGAGGGGAAGGCGGGGGATATTTTTAATGTTGTTATACCATGGGAGGAGGTTTTTTTTCTGTTTTATTTATCTGGGGTTTGTTTGTGTGGCTTATTTTCCAGAGTTACTTCCACAACGATGACACTTTTAACTTCAACTATGCCCAAGCCAAAGCTGCCATGGGCAGTTTTGCTGAGGCTGAAGAGGTATCTATTTACTTGCTTTAAAAAAACACAAGTGGAAGCATTTCCCACACATTTTCCTCTTTCCTTCCTTTTCTCCCTCGAGATCTTTATGTTGGTTGAAAATAAACTGGCTGTGTGGAACATCACCTTCCCCTTCTTAGAGTAGCTAAAACTCTCAGTAAACACAGTTCAGAAAAGATTATCTTGCTAATCTTATAATGTGAGGTATATAGGGAGTCATGCTGCTTGTGATGCATCACAAGGGTGCTTGCAGCTATCTCTTAATTGATCAAAGAATGCCCTTTTAATCAGATTTCCTATGCTTTGTCTGGGATCCCAGGCAGTCTTATTGTTCAGACTAGGGCATGCTGAGTAGAAGACACTGAATAGTTAAGAGCTTCTAGGTGTCCCTAGAAATTTGTATTAAAAAAAAAAAAAAATCCAAATTTCTTCCTCTGGGAGATGTGGGAGGAAAAGAGGAAGTGCTCACTATCTTATTCAGCAGCATCCAGACGCAGCTGGAAAAGATTAACCTACACACAGCATTTTTCTGTCTCTGTGTGCAGTAGGAACTTAATTACAACTAAAATATGCAAAATCAAATAGCTATTACGAAAATGGAAGCAACATTTTCCACAAGACCAGAAAGAAGACAAGCCAGAAAAAAAAAACCAAAAAAACCAACCACATAGTCTAAAGTGAATCATATAAGTTTGGTTGCGTTGGGGTTTTCTTCCTTTATTTTTTTTTTTCTGTCTTTCTAACTTTTTAACTCTTCAGGTTTTTCAACAACAGAACCCTCCCTCTGAGGTGTTTTGTTTTTCTGTCAGGCAAAATGGATATATATTTCGATTCACCTACCTTAATTTAGTTAGCTTAATGAAAATGCAGGTGAATGTGTTTTCAAACTACACTAAAAGGCTACTCTGAGTTCTGAAGTTTAAGTGCTGTAAGTAAGCTTTAGCTGCAGCCGGGTAATCAAGAGTCACAGATCTAAACCGCTGCTAGTCCACCTTGTTCACTTCTGTTCTTACAAATGTTTCTGTATAAACTTCTATTTGGTAGCTGATGCAATATACAGAATTATGTAATTAAGTTGATAAGGGCAGACTAATGTCTGATATTTGATAGTGATGACACTGCCACATAGAGATCACCCTTCCTCAGTGTCTCAAGCTTGTAAAATATCTCCATGTACAGCACTTTTAAAGTTATGTAAAAGCTTAGTTCCCTGGACATAATGAAGTAAAACCTATGATGGATTGCTACTTACAGTGATAATGCTGCTTTCTATTTATTTCTCCTCCTCCCTCCCAAAATTAGAAGATCCGCAGTGTCTACCCAATAAAAATGTCAGTCATTTGTGGATCTCAGTCCATTAATCTGCAGCTATAGAGGTATTTTGAATTTTGTCAGTAGCATCCCACAGTAGTTACTAATAAACCTGCAGAGAAGCATAAACAGCTTCTTTCTGTGAGCAAAGCCAGAGTACATTTTATCATGTCTGACATCCTCTATCGCATCCCTTAAGATGCAGAATGTAACAAACCTGTATTTGTACAGTAAATTGCAAAAGGCAATTGTTTTGCCTCAGAACCCAAAAGCTTACAAATGGCATCTTGCTGACCTGGAGTGATCTTTCACATGTAGGGGGAGAAAAGGCTCATACATATATGTGAAACTTCTGGTATTTCAAGAAGATGCTAATGTAACTGCTTGCATTGCTTTCTAAACAAACACATTCCAAATAGCTTTTCCCACAGGCCCAGTGTTCCTTTGTGCTGTTTGTGTTGCATGGCCACCCACTGGCACTTGTTCAGAGCAAGCCGCACCCACTGCACAGCTCTGTGTTTTGAAGCTGCTGAAGTGCCTTGATAAGTGAGCAGCATGGCACTGTTCGAATCCTCCACCTACCCAGAATAGAGATGGCCTTGCACTGCACTTGCATACCTTAACTGTTCTCATGAAGTTATTTGTGTGGTTTAAGCATCAGCTACATGTTGAAACGAGGCAGATCTCTTTTCTGCTCGTTTAAAAGTACATGCATGTATAATCTTCTGTTCTCCTTCCTGCAGGTGTTCCTTTTGATCCAGAGTGAGAAGATAAAGAATGATTCTGTTTACCTTAGCTGCCTAGCTCGCTGCTGTGAGTCACCTTACTCTCAACATTGCAGAATACAGGTCCTCCTCTGTTGCATCAGTCTTGGCAATCCACTTCTCTAATTTAATTTAACGTTGTAGGTGGATTCAGGACTATGAAAGTGAAAAGCTGATTGCAGTAGTTACAGCGTGGGCAGCTACTGCACCCTTTGTACACTGGGACATAGTAAGCAATTGCTGCTTCAGTGCAGTGCTGTTACAGTTCTGTCAGTGCAGCTCTGTGCTGGCCAGTGAACATTTTTCTTCTCAACTCAGTTGCTTGAGTGAAGATTTTTTTAATTATTAAATTTTTTTTTCCTCTTTAAAGACTGAGTTACAACTCTGGAATGTTCAGAGTAAAATACCAAATAGAAGCATCCATGCTGAGTTAGGCCAAGGGGTCTGTCTGCCTCCAAAAGTAACCAGTGTCAGATACCTAGGGAGGTGAAGAACCAGGCAAGCATGCACTGCAGTTTTAATTCCTGGGCATTACTCTCTGTGTTGTCCAAACTCCTGTGCCTGAGGGGTGACTTTTTTAATCTCCAGTGTGTTTTATCTTGCAAAAACTTTTTCATTCTTTCCTTGAACTTTTGCGATGTTTAATATCCTACGGCAAATTTTACTTAGTTTTTCTGAACTAGTTTTTAAAACATTGCTGAGTACACTTCAGTAGAGCTGTAGCTTCAGTGCCAGATGCAAAATAGCATAGAGGTTGACTTTTCCAATGAGTCAAGTCTGAGACTTCCTGGGCTAATTAGTGTTCCTTAGAGTGCCCCAATACAGAAGTGTTTTGTTACCAAACAGTTTGCAGTAGTTGTACTTGCAATGTAAATATGTATGCTTTGGACATTAAGCCATATTGCCTCTCTGACATTATCTTTCCAGACAGGCACATCACACCTGTGGATCTGTGACTTTTATTTTAGGACATGCCATTTGATTTCCCTTTTCATTAAGCTACAGTACCTGGTTATCTTTGAGTGGTTTATACATGATTTGCTTACATGATTTTGGTTTGGTTTTTTGTTTTTTTTTTTTAATGAGAGCCCTCATTGCAAAGTCAAATCATGGCTGTTCAGTGTTCATCCTTTTGACTGTGTGCTGGAGTAGTTCTTTGACGTACATCAGGGGATGCAGAACTTTTTGAAGGTGCTAATTATTATACAAGAAATAGAATTAACACTATGCTATCAATTAAAGAATTTCTAGCTTGTTCATAGGAGTTGCTATCAATTCTTGTTGACTGCCTTTTGCCATTCTGAATTCCTGATGAAGTTTCAGTAGAGCTGCTCTATTCTTCTGTCTGCCATCCAATTTTGATTTGTCATTCCCAAACAGCTGCTATAATTCTTTGCACAAACAACTGTTAGTTATCTTCTGTTGTGTCAGATATGTAGATGACTAGCAGATCCTTCTACAAGATGCTGTAGAAATTAGAGAGCATAATATTATACATTCCTGTCAGAGAATTAGATATCAAGTCATAAACACTTTGATGCTGAAATATTTCCAACAGGCAGTAAGTAACAGAGATGCATCTTCTGGGGGATTTGTTTCATATTATTGTACTGTTTATACTAAATTTTTCTTGGAGAGAAGGAAGAAAACCAACACTGAATTAGCACAGTTCTCCATTTCTTTAGGTAGATAGGTTAGTGTTTGGAAATTAGGACCTGGTTGTTTGCTGCTGTATATGTGTAGTAGTAGTAGATTACTACTCGTTGAGCAGCTTGTAAGTCTTGAAAAATAAAGGAAGACTTCATTTTGTTTTCTCCCAGTACTCATTTGAGTTTGGAATTACCACTATCTACCTCAGATTCAACAGAATGGGTTCTTCTCCCCAGAAAAAAAACAAATTTCAGAACTGTACATTCAAACATGGAAGTAGAGTTTCCACTAGCTGAGGTGGAAGATTCACATTCTTTTATTTCTAATTGTGTATAGCAGTGATGTTTAAAGGCTAATGAAAAATTCTCATAGGCACATTTAGAAACCAGCACAAAATGTCAAGAATTTGGAAGCATTTTTTTCTAGTAGATGCATGATGAGAAGTTGTGTTGTGCTTGGAGGGGCTTCACCCACACACACCCCTTTTAGTTTGCTATGAATCATGGAAATGAATTGTTTAGGTTGAGGTGGTTACTAAGGGTTAAAGACCTCATTTCAGTGCCAGTTAATTTTTATTCTGTGTAACAACACAGAATCCTACATCTCACCATCTAAATGGATTGCTAGAGCTCATTGTCCTGCATAAAATAACTTCTCTGGTACTTTCCATTCTGTTCCTTAATCACATCTGAAATTGTGAGAGCTGTGCTTATTGCTGTATCTGTGAAATATAAATTGAGATGTAAACATCATAATTATTCCTCTTGATGTTAGTTTGTTCTGAGGAATTGGCTGTCACCACCAGTAAGGCAGAAGATAAGGACAAATTTCCCTGTCCAACCTCATGCTCACAGGGTGAAGCATGCATTTATATAAAGTGAAGAAATTTAGCCACACTTATTCCACCTGCCATTGAGTATTGTGCATGATGTGTTCTTTTCACAATCTCAGATTTTTGTTGCTATTGCAGATATTATGAATAAGAAACCACAGCTGGCCTGGAAGCTCTATGAGAAGATGGAGACCTCAGTGGAATCCTTTAACCTATTGCAGCTCATTGCAAATGATTGCTACAAAGTGAGTGATAGAATCATAGAATGGTCTGGGTTGGAAGTGACCTCCAAAGGTCATCCAGTCCAACCCCCCTGTAGTCTGCAGGGGCATCCTCAACTAGATCAGGTTGCCCAGAGACCTGTGAAGCCTCACCTTGAATATCTCCAAGGATAAGGCCTCATCCACCGTCCTGGGCAACCTGCTCCGGTGTTCCACCACCCTCATAGTAAAGAACCTGTTTCTGACATCCAATCTAAATCTGCTCTTCTCTAGTTTGAAGCCACTGCCCCTTGTCCTATCACCACAGGCCTTTGTAAACAGTTCCTCTCTCCAGCCTTCTTGTAGGCCCCCCTTCAGGTACTGAAAGGCTGCTATTAGGTCTCCCTGGGACCTCCTTTTTTTCCAGGCTGAACAAACCCAGCTCCCTCAGCCTGTAGCAGAGGTGCTCCAATCTCCTGATCGTTTTCAGTGGTCCTCTTTAGAGTCTTCTTTTTAGAACTTGGTATATGACTGGTCAATTCAGTGACTGTACCAACAGCTTTTTTTTTTTAATACTTTCTATCATTGTTATCTGTAGTGAACTTTTGTAAGAGTGAGGTGTCTAATAATGTAGATGAGCTGGCAAGGACTTGTCAATATTTTAACCTACAGGCCTCCTTGGTGGACAAACCACTGATTAAATTGTTGGTAAATTACTGCATGATTGAGCTATCAATAATGGTAACAGTTTCTTATCCTAGTAGAGATTCATTGATGGTAAAAATGACAAGAAACTTTAAAGAAAAAAAATCCAGCATAAATTCAACAAGGAACCTCATACTGCATTTTTCTCTAGGACAATATGTTCCTTAAATCTTGTAATGACAGTGGGAGATATTCCTTTGCTGATCATAAGGAAATGGTAAAAGAGTAGTAGTTGTGGGAATTCTGTCTGCCCAAGTCGGGCAAAATGACTCAGTGTGTTTGTGGACATTGGGAATAAAACTACTGAGAAAAAATAGTGAGATTAACTGCCTGTAGCAGGATCCCTGCTACCACATCATAGTGCTTTTGAACCTTTTCTGAAGGGGATTTTTTAAAAGATGAGGTTACACTAAACTGTCTTAACATTTTTAAAAGTCAGACTAGACAAGAAAATGTTCTTCACTTCAGTAGAGATGCTCTGAGCATCTTAGAACAAGTTAAAATATATGCTGCGTTGCTTGTACTAACCCTCTTGCTCAGCAGAGGCAGACATCCAGCCCCAAAAGGATTGGAGGTTGTGCTCAGTTTGCTGTCTCCTGGGAAGATGGTAGCCACAAACACCTTGAGTACTGTGTTCAGTTCTGTGCCTCTCACTGTAGGAAGGACATTGAGGTGCTGGAGCATGTTCAGAGAAGGGCCTGGAACACATGGAATGTCTGACAGAGCTGGGGTTATTCTGTCTGGAGAAGAAGAGGCAGAGCGGAGATCTCATCATACTCTATGACTACGTGGAGGGAGGTTGGAATAAGGAGGGGGCAGCCTTTTCTCCTTGGTGTCAAGTGACAGGACTAGAAGAAAAGATTTCAAGTTGCATCAGGGGAGATCTAGGCTGGATATTAGGAAATACTCTTCACTTAAAGGGTTATCAAACACTGGAATGGTCTGCCCAGGGCAATGGTGAAGTCACCTTTCCTGGGGGTGTTCAAGCAGTGTTTGGACCTGGCGGTTAGGGGCATGGTTTAGTGCTGACCCTTAGTGCTCGATCAAGGGTTGGACTAGATGACCTTTGAGGCCTCTTCCAACTAGATATATTCCTGTGATTCTGTCTGCAGTATGTTCAAAGACATAGATCAATAATGTTAGACTACCTCCTGTATCCCTACACAGAACTGAAAGGTGGTTGTTCTGTGTCACTTCCTGTTGCAGAACAAGAACATGCATGTTCCTTCTGTGACTTACTGCCAGTGTGAGAAAACTGAGCTCAAAGTTTTTAATCCACACCTGAAAGATGATCATGTAACCAGGAATGATGTTTCACTTTCTGTGCAGATGCGCCAGTTTTACTATTCAGCCAAAGCATTTCACGTTCTGGAGAGTCTGGACAATAATCCTGAATACTGGGAAGGCAAGAGAGGTGCTTGTGTTGGTGTCTTTCAAATGATCATAGCTGGCAGAGAAGCAAAGTGAGTATATTGTGTTGTACATGAATTTATTTTGCTCTTTTCCTGTTTCCAGGTAGCTCTAATTCAGAATCATAATCTCAGTTTTAGGACTAGGTATCCTTTTCCAATTCCTTGTTGACCTCTCATACAATAGAAACTCTAGCACTCACACTTCAAACTGATCACCACATATATCTGTCACACCCAACAGTTACAGAGCATATGGTGGAGAGTAACTTACCAGCTAATGCTGTGAACTGCAGGAAACCCAAATATGATAATCATGACACTGGGACGAGCTAGGCTATGACACGTTCATGAACTGAGGGGAAAAGAGCCTTTTTCTTTCCTTTCGTGTTGATGGCTTAAGAATGGAAAACCGTCCCGTGACATTTTAAGGTTCATAGAATAGTGCTAAGGAAGCATTTACTGAACACTGCAGGAAGGACACAGCTTCTCTAAACAGTGAGTAGATGATACCATGTTTTCACTCAGATTTGTCTGAAGACACTGTCCATGTCACACAAATACACTTACTTGAGGAAAGCCTAAAGAAAATTATCTGTGTTACCTTTGGCCTGTTTCACTGGTTGGGAGACTGAGAGAGTAGCAAGGCTGTATTTAAGAACTGTTCCCTTGTGATGCTTCTGCTGTGATGCCAGATGGCCCTGCTCCCCTGGCCAAAGCTGCTTTTCTGTACATAGCTGGTAGATGTATTTCTTAGTAGGTGTGTGTCTTGGCTTCTTGCACCTTCCTTGTATTCCTTTCTCTCTAATCTCATTCACTATTGCAGCCTTCAAGTGTCTTTTTAGCAATTACTGCAGTAGATGCAGTAAAAGACAGATAGCTTGCATGGCTTTCAATATGTTTGCAGGTAAAGCAGCTGGCAAACTGCAGCTTGGTACTGGTCTTTCCTATTGATAACATCCATTTCCATGTTGTTTGTATTGATGCATGAGGTGCTTTGGCAGCATTAAGCTAAATGGTGCCATACTGAAGACCGGCAAGTAGCATTAAAGAACTTGCTTTGTTCAGAGGAACTATTTTACAAGAACGAAGATTATGCATACGTATGCCACACACACACATGCTAAACTCCAAACTCATTGCATTTTTCTGGTTTTATTTGTAATTTCTCTCTGTGTTTGTTGGTTTGTTTTGGGGTTTTATGAGGGTTTGGGAGGGGGGCATTTTGGTTTGGGTTTTGTTTGTTTAGCTTTAGCCCCAGGATCTTATCTCCTGTGCATTTTTTTTACCTATTCCTGCTTTTCAGATGAACGAATCTCTCTGTCCAGGAACTACATTTGGAAAATAGTTTTGATGTGGGTAGATGTATGTTGTAGCAATTGGGTCTTACCCTCCTTTTATGTCTTTGTTTTTCATCTTTGTAGAGAGACTCTTGGGGAAGTAGTCCTTCTTCTGAAGAGCACTAGGAATCCTCAAGCAGAATACATTGTCCGCATCATGAAAAAGTGGGCCAAGGAGAACAGAGTCCCTGTATAAGTGCATCACTTGTGGCTGCGAGATGTGGTTCTTGGTTGTTTTTTAACTACAGCTTTATTTTTATTCCACATTCACAGTTTCCGGTTTTTTTAGTAGTAATTCCAATTGTCCACAAGTCAAAGTGCTCCTCAAATGTTCCTTCAGACTCCTCTATACAAGTTAACTGGAATGCTTTATGGGTTGGTTTTTTTCAGCAACTCTTCTGGCCTCTGAAGAAAAATAATTTAAATGACTGAACATTGTCCTTTTCTGGATAAATCTCAGTAACAAATACCTTCCTTATTTTTGTCTGTAAGTATTATTTTCTCTCTTATTGTTATTTCTGAAGAAGAGTTAACCAGCCCAAAATGCCAGGCTCCCAAGTGGCTGTTTTGCTTTCTAGGTTGGTAGCAAAGCATGGTAGTACCATCTCTTTCAGAGCACAAAGATATGACTGACTGCATTACTCAATCTTGCTTTATGGTTTGAAACTCAAAATGTTTATTCAAGTTTATTCGTGTTTATTCAATGTTTATTTTAATAAAATTTGTGGGGGCATTCTCTATTGCCTGTGTTTTGATAAAAGCTCTTTACTGAATCTACAGGTGAATGTACCATTGGTCTGTGTTGTTTCCTACCTCTGAAGCTGTGTCTTCATTTTGCTGTGGAAGAGGGCAGATTTATGACTGGTCATTAAATGCATGTTCAATAATTGGTCAAAGGAGAGGCAATGACCTTGAGCCTGATTTTATGGTAGCTTGCTGGATATAAGGTGGCTCAGTGTATATGGAATATATTTAGACAGTTCTCCCGTATCAGGGAGATGTCAGGGTTTTTACTGCTTGAAGCAAAAAAAAATGTGAGTTCCATCATTCAGGTATCTAGAAGTACATTGATAATTATGATTACTTGCATTTACACACATTTATGTCTCAAAACCCAATCCATCATAGCTAGCAAAAATAATAGTCTTTCAGCAGGGTCAGGGGCAGTGTTACACTCATTGCAAAGAGGTGTGAAAGGAGCAGGATTTTCACTTCAAGCAGTTTCAAAACATTTTCACTTGTAAAAGGCGTTTTTCTTTATTTACACAGTTTAATTAACTTGGAAACAGATCAGGAATACAGTTATGGGTCTTGATACAAAGCTCAGAAAAATCGTGTTGGTGGCTTTGTAGCAGATGTTAAATGCATCTAATGACTCCGTTTATTGAAGCTTAAACTACAGGAGGGCTGAAAAGCATCCAAATCCATTGCAGGTTATTTTACATGTTGGCTGAATCTTCTGAAGTAAGTGTGATGGCATTGCAGCATAAGGACTTAGGGACTAATTTTGAATTCTTTGTTGGTGATCACTGAAGAAGTTTTTGAAAACCTCACCTGTATTCACTGTAGTCACAAACCCATATTTGATATGCTAAGTAATGTGAGATGTAGCACAGTGCATTTTGACTGATAATAAAGCTTTTATCATTTAAGACATAAGTAACAGAGAACTCCAGGGCTTTGCCTTGAGCAGTGATGAAATAAAAGGTATACTACACATTCATAGAATCATTAAGGTTGGAAAATACGTTTTAAGACCATCGAGTCCAACCACAGCCCAGCTACCCTGACCACTAAACCACATCCTAAAGCACCACATCTACAGCTCCTTGAACACCTTCAGGGATGGTGACTCCACCCCTCCCTGGGCAGTCTGTTCCAATGCCTCACCACTCAGTACGGTAGTTCTTCCTAAGGCCCAGTCTAAGCCTCCTGTGGCACAGCTTAAACCAATTTCCTCTTACCCCATTGTTAGTTACATGGGAGAAGGGAGCAACACCAGCCTCACTACAACCTCCTTTTAGGTAGTCATAGAGACCAATGACTTCTTCTGCCCTTTGCCTTCTCCACACTAAACAACCACAGTTTCTTCAGCAACTCCTCAGAGGACATGTCCTCCAAACCCCTCACCAGCCTCCTTGCTCTTCTCTGAACACTCTCTAGAACCTCAATGTCTTTCCTATACTGTGACCTCCAGAACTGAACACAGTACTGAAGCTGTAGCCTCACCAGGGCTATAGGGACACAATTACTTCCCTACTCCTCTTGAACAGACTGGTTTTGATACAGGCCAGGATGCCACCCATCCTGTACTTTGTTCGAATGGGCTGTTTTCCAGTTTTTGCAGATCACTCCATGTGACATCCCCACAAATTACTGGTCTGTTTCTCTGCAGCCTTTTCTTAGTGCTGTTTTACATCTGTGTCTGGACCATCAAGGAAATTGGTGGATCCTCCATCCTTTTAGGACCTTACAAAAGTAATCTTCTCCCAGACATTCTAGTAATGACTGGTGGCTACTTTTCATCATTTGTCAGTCTCAACTTACTTACTGTGTACTTTACAAAGATCCTGTATTGCATTATTCTTTTACATTAGATACATGACATAAAAAATTAATCTATAACTGCAGTATTTTTGTATTTGGCTAAACTTGTAGAAGATTTGTCATCGGAGCTAATACTTCCCATTTATTCTTTACTGCATGAACCTTGTAGCATCCCAGAAAGATTGATGGAGTGCAGTTGTTCAAGGCTGATGGCAGAATTTGAAACAGCTTTTGTTTTGTCCTGTAATCACATTTAGAAGCCACACACCAAAAGCTTACTTTTTTGTAGAAATTAAACTTTCATTTGGAACAAATAAAGCAGGCATCAGACATCTCTGGGCAGGGGACAGGTCCTAAATTCCGTACAAGTCTTGCTTAATTTATGACCTACACTAGAATCTATACTTTAAAATATGAATCTATATTAAGTAAGAGCTCAAAGACTTTTAGGAAGATGGTGTATTCTTCAAATAAAAAGAGAAATTCTCTTTCAGTTCATCCCTACACATTGCATTGTGCTTTATTTTTCCACATATTATTCTTAGTAATTCTTTGAAGAGAAATCAAAATAACGAATGCAGTGAAATAAGTAACGGTCTTTAAAATGTTTTTACAAGTGGATCTTCAGGAAGCTGGGACTTAAGTAATTTTGATAGGATGTATGCTACAGGACAGTTCATAGCAGTTCTCAGATACAGCTAAGTCTAACTGGAAAGTGGGATACTACCTATGCTGTTGTCTCTGAACTGCACTTTCGTGGACCTAGGAATTCTATTCCTTTTTTTGGAGTCCTCAAAGCACACTTTAAGCTGGCCTCAGATGATGCTGATGTGCCTCAGACTTCACCATCTGTTCCTTGATCATTGTAAGCAACCTGCATGTGGTCAGTTCTATGAAAAATAAGACACGATGAAAATGACACACAATGATATACAATAATGTATTTTAAGAATACATAGAGTACCATTGAGAAGGTTAATGGCGCACAGAAAATACCATGCTCCGGTTCTGACAGTTGCATGGTGCATTTTAACAACTAGAATTTGCTTTGATGATTTTGCCCTTATGCATGATAGGATCATTCTGCCCATCTACTCTAAAACTACTTTTTCTTGCCTCGTATCAGTGGGTGAGGCCATTATGTAGGTAGCTATTGTGGGACAAAACACAATGTCTTACTTTGCAGAGGCGGTGAATTAATTCATATCACTTGAAGTAAATGTGCCTCTTGAATATCAATCCATGTGAGATAGCTGCACCTAAGAAACCTTCAGAAAAATGAAATTACAAAAACTGATAAACCAAGTGTTAAAGTGCCTGGTATACTCCCAGTTCTGATGACTAGCATAATATTGGTATTCTACAAGTTCAGTCTTACTTTTGCCTGACTTATTAATGATGCCACGTGTGCATTGTCACCACTGAACAAGTTGGGAAGTTGGCTATTTATGTAAAAAGAATGGTGGTTTTCCACACCATTTAAATGTGGAAGAGCTATTTTCAAGTCACAGCAAGGTAATTTCTGAGGCAAGCTTTACAAGGCTTCCCACTCAGTTTAGCTGCTTATTCCCAAACAGGTTTTATGGCTCTGTCTGCTTTTAATTTGTGCACATTCTCCTCCCTTCCCCAGTGTTTTCCTTTCCCACCTATTCACTAATGTGACTGGCCAGACAGGACTACCACAAATTGCTGCCAAGGTGCCACTGGTTTCCATTTATCTCTTTTCCCCCTGGCCCCACCTCTGAAGTTACTTGTCTTGCTCTGTTTCATAGGCATTTGAAGCAAGATTTGTTCAGATTTGCAAAATATTCTAAGTCCTGTGGAGGCCTAGACATCAGCACTAACACTAAGAAATAACTCCATCTTGTAAAATGGTGTGGAAGTCATAGAATGGTAAGGTTGGAAGCGACCTCAAGGATCATCTAGTTCCAACCCCCTGCCATAGGCAGGGACACCTCCCACTACTACAGCTCACTCAAGGCGTCATCCAACCTGGCCTTGAACACCTCCAGGGAGGGAGCAGCCACAACCTCCCTGGGCAACCTGTGCCAGTGCCTCACCACCCTCACTGGAAAGAACTTCCTCCTGACATCCAGTCTAAATCTCCCTTCTGCCAGTTTAAACCCACTGCCCCTTGTCCTGTCATTGCAGGACCTTGTCAATAGTCCCTCCCCAGCCTTCCTGTAAGCCCCCTTCAGATACTGGAAGGCTACTATAAGGTCTCCTGGAAGCCTTCTCTTCGCCAGGTTGAAGAGCCCCAACTCTTGTAGCCTGTCCTCATAGGAGAGCTGCTGCAGCCCTCTGAAAACCCTTTTTTCACAAGTAATTTTTCACGTTATTTTTAACGCTGTGGCAACTTAAAAGCAGCTTTGTGTTGAATCTGCAAGCTCAGTATGTTGTTAATTCTCAGTGATGAATATGTGCTTTGCTTTTTGAAGGCAGTTTGGCTTGGAAGTAAAATTGTAGAAGTATGGAAATGCTGAACTGCACATGCAAAGTATGCTTCTGGTTATTCTGATCCTGAGCTTGTATGAAAGTTAAAAACATGGTAATTTGTTTATGTAGTCACCCTCAGCCGTCTGTGATAATGCGCACTCATGTAGATGTAGAACTTTACTCAGGCAACCAGCACCAGAACAAGAGGTCACAGTCTCAAGCTGCACCAGGGGAAGTTTAGGCTCGAAGTGAGGAGAAAGTTCTTCACTGAGAGAGTCATTCCCCACTGGAATGGGCTGCCCAGGGAGGTGGTGGAGTCACCGTCCCTGGAGGTGTTCAAGGCGGGTTTGGACGTGGCACTTGGTGCCATGGTCTAGTCTCAAGGTCTGTGGTAATGGGTTGGACTTGATGATCTTTGAGGTCTCTTCCAACCTTGGTGGTACTGTGATACTGTGATAAATAAAAGTTTTTAAAGCACTGAGAGGCAAGGGGGGAGGGAAAGATGGTCAGGAAATTGGAATTTTTGTGAAATCAGTTTGAAAGTTGAAAGAAACTAAGGAAAAATAAGGCAAATTTATCCAAGGTCACAGCCAAATATTACATTGTACATCACTATGATTCCTAGAATGTTGGTTTGCAGTCAACATCTGTATCACAGCTAATTCTTGTTTGTGGGAAGGTAAAGGTTGCTTGACCATTTTTTTTTCCTGAGCAGTGACTATACTATGTTTTAACATATTACAGTATTTAATAGATTAAATAACTTTCTGATAATTCTATAAATATTCGTATTTCACTAAAGATCGGGAAAATACCACAGTGGCAAGTGACTGAGGCTTGCAGTCTGATTGGCTCTGTTTTCATGGGCACTGAGAGACTGTTTGTCTTGTTCCAGGTCAGCACTAGCAACAGAAACCCTCAAGAGGAGCAAATCTATGGCACATTAGCTTTTGTATTGATGAGAATTACTTCCAGACCCTTTTTACCCCATTAAACAGTGTTACTGCTGCTTTTATTGCAGAAATTGCCGTTTAACCTGAGAATTCCCTACAAAACCAGTCCTTATTCATAATCCAGGTGGGTGGGGTAATATATGTGACTCATATATTCTTGTGTGGTTTTAATTAACTATTGGTAGAATAAACCCTGCAAACAGCAATTCAGAGATAAGACAATAACCTGACTCCAAAGTTTCAGACAGGCTGCTAATCTTCGGCTGCCTCCAGGGGTGCTGGCCTGATAGAACCGGCTTTTCATCGGAGATAAACATCTCGTCCCCCCCCACCTCTCTATAAAGAAATGGTGCAAAGGAGGAAAAAAGTGAGGAACAACTCCCCAGAGCACATAATCCCTCTCAATCACTGTAAATATCTAGGTGTTTTTACACTGTCTAATGAGTAGGTGCGAATCATAAAAGAGCAACCATTTAGGAAATCTGGTCTTTCCAAAGGCCTCCTCAGCTTGAAACTCAGCTTAAGTGGGGTTTAAGTGACATTATTAGACACAATCAACATGTGACAGGCAGATGCTCCTTGGTTTAAGTCTTCACCAGTTCATTGAATACTGCTCCCTTTCTATAAAATATGTAGAAATAAAAAGATGACCAGATACTCCTCTGCAAAATCTCTTCCATGTTTATTTTCAACATATCCCTTCTTGTTAATCTCCGTATCTAAAAGGAAAGTCCAAGATTTTAGCTAAAAGATTAATATATCTTCAGTAATTCAGTGGGTTTCATTTTCTTCTTGTGCCACTTAGAAGGCTTGAGGGGGAGTGTTCTTTTTGGTTGGTTGGGNATTGCATTGTGCTTTATTTTTCCACATATTATTCTTAGTAATTCTTTGAAGAGAAATCAAAATAACGAATGCAGTGAAATAAGTAACGGTCTTTAAAATGTTTTTACAAGTGGATCTTCAGGAAGCTGGGACTTAAGTAATTTTGATAGGATGTATGCTACAGGACAGTTCATAGCAGTTCTCAGATACAGCTAAGTCTAACTGGAAAGTGGGATACTACCTATGCTGTTGTCTCTGAACTGCACTTTCGTGGACCTAGGAATTCTATTCCTTTTTTTGGAGTCCTCAAAGCACACTTTAAGCTGGCCTCAGATGATGCTGATGTGCCTCAGACTTCACCATCTGTTCCTTGATCATTGTAAGCAACCTGCATGTGGTCAGTTCTATGAAAAATAAGACACGATGAAAATGACACACAATGATATACAATAATGTATTTTAAGAATACATAGAGTACCATTGAGAAGGTTAATGGCGCACAGAAAATACCATGCTCCGGTTCTGACAGTTGCATGGTGCATTTTAACAACTAGAATTTGCTTTGATGATTTTGCCCTTATGCATGATAGGATCATTCTGCCCATCTACTCTAAAACTACTTTTTCTTGCCTCGTATCAGTGGGTGAGGCCATTATGTAGGTAGCTATTGTGGGACAAAACACAATGTCTTACTTTGCAGAGGCGGTGAATTAATTCATATCACTTGAAGTAAATGTGCCTCTTGAATATCAATCCATGTGAGATAGCTGCACCTAAGAAACCTTCAGAAAAATGAAATTACAAAAACTGATAAACCAAGTGTTAAAGTGCCTGGTATACTCCCAGTTCTGATGACTAGCATAATATTGGTATTCTACAAGTTCAGTCTTACTTTTGCCTGACTTATTAATGATGCCACGTGTGCATTGTCACCACTGAACAAGTTGGGAAGTTGGCTATTTATGTAAAAAGAATGGTGGTTTTCCACACCATTTAAATGTGGAAGAGCTATTTTCAAGTCACAGCAAGGTAATTTCTGAGGCAAGCTTTACAAGGCTTCCCACTCAGTTTAGCTGCTTATTCCCAAACAGGTTTTATGGCTCTGTCTGCTTTTAATTTGTGCACATTCTCCTCCCTTCCCCAGTGTTTTCCTTTCCCACCTATTCACTAATGTGACTGGCCAGACAGGACTACCACAAATTGCTGCCAAGGTGCCACTGGTTTCCATTTATCTCTTTTCCCCCTGGCCCCACCTCTGAAGTTACTTGTCTTGCTCTGTTTCATAGGCATTTGAAGCAAGATTTGTTCAGATTTGCAAAATATTCTAAGTCCTGTGGAGGCCTAGACATCAGCACTAACACTAAGAAATAACTCCATCTTGTAAAATGGTGTGGAAGTCATAGAATGGTAAGGTTGGAAGCGACCTCAAGGATCATCTAGTTCCAACCCCCTGCCATAGGCAGGGACACCTCCCACTACTACAGCTCACTCAAGGCGTCATCCAACCTGGCCTTGAACACCTCCAGGGAGGGAGCAGCCACAACCTCCCTGGGCAACCTGTGCCAGTGCCTCACCACCCTCACTGGAAAGAACTTCCTCCTGACATCCAGTCTAAATCTCCCTTCTGCCAGTTTAAACCCACTGCCCCTTGTCCTGTCATTGCAGGACCTTGTCAATAGTCCCTCCCCAGCCTTCCTGTAAGCCCCCTTCAGATACTGGAAGGCTACTATAAGGTCTCCTGGAAGCCTTCTCTTCGCCAGGTTGAAGAGCCCCAACTCTTGTAGCCTGTCCTCATAGGAGAGCTGCTGCAGCCCTCTGAAAACCCTTTTTTCACAAGTAATTTTTCACGTTATTTTTAACGCTGTGGCAACTTAAAAGCAGCTTTGTGTTGAATCTGCAAGCTCAGTATGTTGTTAATTCTCAGTGATGAATATGTGCTTTGCTTTTTGAAGGCAGTTTGGCTTGGAAGTAAAATTGTAGAAGTATGGAAATGCTGAACTGCACATGCAAAGTATGCTTCTGGTTATTCTGATCCTGAGCTTGTATGAAAGTTAAAAACATGGTAATTTGTTTATGTAGTCACCCTCAGCCGTCTGTGATAATGCGCACTCATGTAGATGTAGAACTTTACTCAGGCAACCAGCACCAGAACAAGAGGTCACAGTCTCAAGCTGCACCAGGGGAAGTTTAGGCTCGAAGTGAGGAGAAAGTTCTTCACTGAGAGAGTCATTCCCCACTGGAATGGGCTGCCCAGGGAGGTGGTGGAGTCACCGTCCCTGGAGGTGTTCAAGGCGGGTTTGGACGTGGCACTTGGTGCCATGGTCTAGTCTCAAGGTCTGTGGTAATGGGTTGGACTTGATGATCTTTGAGGTCTCTTCCAACCTTGGTGATACTGTGATACTGTGATAAATAAAAGTTTTTAAAGCACTGAGAGGCAAGGGGGGAGGGAAAGATGGTCAGGAAATTGGAATTTTTGTGAAATCAGTTTGAAAGTTGAAAGAAACTAAGGAAAAATAAGGCAAATTTATCCAAGGTCACAGCCAAATATTACATTGTACATCACTATGATTCCTAGAATGTTGGTTTGCAGTCAACATCTGTATCACAGCTAATTCTTGTTTGTGGGAAGGTAAAGGTTGCTTGACCATTTTTTTTTCCTGAGCAGTGACTATACTATGTTTTAACATATTACAGTATTTAATAGATTAAATAACTTTCTGATAATTCTATAAATATTCGTATTTCACTAAAGATCGGGAAAATACCACAGTGGCAAGTGACTGAGGCTTGCAGTCTGATTGGCTCTGTTTTCATGGGCACTGAGAGACTGTTTGTCTTGTTCCAGGTCAGCACTAGCAACAGAAACCCTCAAGAGGAGCAAATCTATGGCACATTAGCTTTTGTATTGATGAGAATTACTTCCAGACCCTTTTTACCCCATTAAACAGTGTTACTGCTGCTTTTATTGCAGAAATTGCCGTTTAACCTGAGAATTCCCTACAAAACCAGTCCTTATTCATAATCCAGGTGGGTGGGGTAATATATGTGACTCATATATTCTTGTGTGGTTTTAATTAACTATTGGTAGAATAAACCCTGCAAACAGCAATTCAGAGATAAGACAATAACCTGACTCCAAAGTTTCAGACAGGCTGCTAATCTTCGGCTGCCTCCAGGGGTGCTGGCCTGATAGAACCGGCTTTTCATCGGAGATAAACATCTCGTCCCCCCCCACCTCTCTATAAAGAAATGGTGCAAAGGAGGAAAAAAGTGAGGAACAACTCCCCAGAGCACATAATCCCTCTCAATCACTGTAAATATCTAGGTGTTTTTACACTGTCTAATGAGTAGGTGCGAATCATAAAAGAGCAACCATTTAGGAAATCTGGTCTTTCCAAAGGCCTCCTCAGCTTGAAACTCAGCTTAAGTGGGGTTTAAGTGACATTATTAGACACAATCAACATGTGACAGGCAGATGCTCCTTGGTTTAAGTCTTCACCAGTTCATTGAATACTGCTCCCTTTCTATAAAATATGTAGAAATAAAAAGATGACCAGATACTCCTCTGCAAAATCTCTTCCATGTTTATTTTCAACATATCCCTTCTTGTTAATCTCCGTATCTAAAAGGAAAGTCCAAGATTTTAGCTAAAAGATTAATATATCTTCAGTAATTCAGTGGGTTTCATTTTCTTCTTGTGCCACTTAGAAGGCTTGAGGGGGAGTGTTCTTTTTGGTTGGTTGGGTAGGTTTGGTTGGTTGTTTGGTTTGTTTTTTCTTAGCGAAGTAAAGGGTAAAGCTGCAAGGAAGAATTTCTTAGTGACTTTAGGCCTCAAACTTCAGTGTTTGGCAGAAAAAACCTCTCAAATGCTGCCATTCCCAGAATAATTCCAGTTAAGACATAGAGACCAGACACCACTTCACCTAAAATCACTACTGCTGGAGAAGTTTACAACTTACTTGTCAACCACAGCTGAGTTCACCCTTAACATCAGGAAAGTTTAAAGTTGCATGCTTACTCCAGCAAGAAATCTTGACATGAGAAACAGAGACAATTGTTAACAATTAAGTTAAAAATAAGACCTAACTAGGGGAGTGTGCTTATTTTATTCATTACAATTGACTTTGCTACTGGTATTTGAAGGAACAAATTACTCACAGTCTTGGTAAATGCACCCACTTAAGAGCTGATATTTAATGTCTTAATATCTCACCTTCACTCCACGATTAAAAACTGTTCCAAATAGCAGCTTCTTTGAGCAGGCACGTTGCTCCTCCTTGCCCAACATGCAGTCCTCCTTTCAGTTTTCTCTTATCCCTTTTTCATCCTAATCTGCTATTCCATGTGAACTCAGCACTTAAGGCTTCGAACTGTTCTGAGGTTCCTTTAGGTGAACAGTCTAATTTAGCTTAAGGAATGTTACAGTATTCCATAAAGCACGGAAGTCACCAGTCATAGAGAAGCTGTATGATTTTTTAAAGTTCTTACTGAGAAATTGCACTTGGACAGCACAGATGATAGTTAAGCCCCCTACATTTGGTTGAGGAACTCATGCTCTCACGACATACACAATCCTGCATATCTATTTGTCTAGCGTGAAGGCTTACATTGGTTTCTAGCTTATTTTTACCGCGAGGTAAAAAACAACATTCTGTTTTCATCAGCTACCTACCAGATACTCAGTAATGCCATTTATGCTACTCTGGTACACAACAGTATCAGAAGACCTTTCCTCCCTTCAGGAAGTGAACAAACAATGCACTTAAGTCCACTCATAAAGGTAAAAAGCATTTCCAGTCACAGGAGCACCTTTAGCATAGAAATTGTTGGTACTCTTAAAACTTCCTATTGTCAAGCCTTGAATTTCTGATCAGGTTTGTTCAAATCTTTTCTTGAAGTTCTTCAAAAGCAACCCAGTGTCTCACACATTTAATTCTTCCAGAAGTAAAGTTTAGCCAGTTCACAGGAAGCAGTATACCAATGCATGGGATAAAGTCCATAGTCACAGTTCCTCTGCCTTGAAATTGTGATAAATTAGTATTCCTGCCCTAGTAAATGACATTCTGATTACCTGAAATTAATGCAGTCTTTCTAGTTCCAACATCAGTACTTCTAAACTGCTCTTTGCTTCATTTAATAGAGTACTTTGGACTTTTTAAGGATGTGGCAGAGCAGCTGGTAAAAGTCTAAGTACATGTGCCTGAGGAGAGAAAGCTAGATGTACGTTCTGCCAGAAATAGTGTTTTTAGTTAAAAGAATTAAAAAAAAAAAAAAAAAAAGGGAAGGATCCTGTAGATAAAATTAATTTTTTAAACAGTTTGCTTGGTTTAAAGCGAGGGTGGATCTTACTCCTTGATTCTGGATCTGGCAGGAAGCAACTTAGTAAAGCTGCAGGAGGGAAGAAAAGTTCAATAAAAAGCACACCTCAGTTCAGACAGCCTTGTTAAACAGAAAGCCAGCAACACCAGCCACATCGTTGGTACAGTGGATTATTGTGATGCAGCAGCAGTTCTAGTAACAGCTACACAAACACCGTCCTACCTCCAGCTGTATCCTCTCCTGACACAGCAATGAAAGTAGCAGTTTCACTGAAGGACCATAAGGAAAAAAGTCTTGGAGACTTTTCAGTGGCTGAGCTCTGACTGGCTACCAGTATAGCTCCTGCTTCTGTGCAAGCCCCAGTGCTTACCTTAAGCAAAGCAGAAGACAAATTGACATCCCATGCCACCTAATCTTGAGAGGGCAAACATTATTGATATAATCAATAAATGTTTTCCCCCACATTCCTATCTTGGGGCAACAGTCCCACTGCTTGTGGAAGTTTGAAACTAAAAGCAAATTCCCCAGAGACAACTGATCATGGATGAAGGGACTGAGTGCCCCCTCAGTAGGCTTGCAGATGACACCAAACTGGGTGAGAGTGTTGATCTGCTCAGAGGAAGGAAGGCTCTGCAGAGGGATCTAGACAGGCTGGATCGATGGGTTGAGGTCAATTGCATGAGGCTCTAACTCCTCTTGAAACAGGCACAAGCCTGGAACTCTTGGCAAGTTCACTCGAAATTCAGAGATCCAGAACTACTGTGTGTCTAGTTGCATAAACTAATTTTAAGCCTCATTAAAAAATTGTGCTCCAAGGTTAGATAACATAGGAAGGGTTATTTGTCTAATTAAACTTCCAGAAGAAAGATAGGAAGATAAAGTATATAAACAATCATCTATGAACACCTTAGATGTGAAAGGCTGGACGTGGCACTTGGTGCCATGGTCTAGTCTTGAGGTCTGTGGTAATGGGTTGGACTTGATGATCTTTGAGGTCTCTTCCAACCTTGCTATACTGTGATACTGTGATACTGTGTGATACTATCAAAGTCTGCAATCTCATAACCTAGAAACAATAGCTACTTGAAACTATTTCCATTAACTACTTCTGCTTTTCTCTGTAACCTCATCATGGGTCAGGTGAGTTATTCCTATCCACCTTATTTTTTCCTACTTAAAAAGCATGTTAAAAACCTGACCAGAATGTGCTATGAACCAAGATAAAGCACTGAACTCAGGTACTTGCAAAACTTATTTTCTTGTAGAGTACCTGTCCTACATTCATTACTTCTGAATACATATATCTTAGGGGACTGAAAGACAGAACTGAGTTCTGGACTGGATATTTAAAATTCACAGCTTCACCTCTTTCCATGGATATATCCAAGTGCCACCTGTGAACAAAAAATGTATTCCTGTTATTTCAATGTCTAGTCTCCCATCTGGTAATTGAAAGCAAACATTCATCAGAACTGCAGAAAAGCCCACGATTTCCATGTAAGACTTTTGTTTGCTGAGCAATAAATTGTCTTTTGTTGGTTGTGTTTGTTCATTTGCCAAGTAAGGTTCCTTTCACCATCACAATAGTTCTAATGACATAGACTATATAGAAAGTTGATGAAAACGGGAATCCTCCTGGCAGGACCTGCAGGGCTGGAGCTTTGTGATGCTCATTTTGAATCTAGAAATACACTACTATGTGTGTCATCAGAAAGTGGGATTTCAAAATAATTATATTATGAAAGTAAAAACATTTTTGAGGAGTACCTCCACCGAGCCTGCCAGTCATAGTAGAACACAAAGTTTTAAGATAAAGTATTTTTGATTATAAAGCATGACAAAGCCTTTGAGAAGAAGACAGCCTACACTTCTCAGATCAGTCATTCCACTGACTTTCTGCTGCATGCAAGCAGTAGACTGGAATGTTTTCCATTCCCTGTTAGTGAAACCATAACTTTCAATAATGCTGTTCTAGTGTCATGGATCTTCTTTAGATTAAACTAAGCTGTCGTGTGAAATGAGTTCATATGCAATGAGAGGAAAACATCATCCACTATCCTAAGTGCAATTTGGAAAGTGGAATAATGTGCTGCACAGAACGGGCTCCTGTAATTATCCAAAATAACACACGTATGCAAATTATGTTTGGTCTGTGTACGTACATTTTAAAAAAGAGAACAAAACTACTCCTGACTAGCATTTATGAGGCTAAACATAAATAAATAAATAAATAAAGGTAACATCTTCCTCTCTACTCCAGTGCAGCTGGAGAATACACTGCAAATGAAGTTGTTTACGGCTTCCCGAAACTTGGTAGTGCCTATGTGGCACACCTCCGTCTGGAAATACCAGCCATCAGCCTGTCGAAGTAGGTGGTGACAGACTGAACCCTTGCACAGCTCGCAGGCAGCTTTGGCTCCTGAAGACAGTCTGGCTGCTGGTCGTACCCTTTCCAGCTCACGGGACCCTGCGTTGCAGGGGGGAACTCTTCCTCACCAATCCACAGCAGCTCCCTGCAAGCCGATGCCGCAGAGCAGGCACGGCAGCAGAACAAGCTACCTTTTCTCCGAGGCTGCCTGAGCAGTTTGCTGTTCCTCGTGGAGCAGCTCTGTCGAACCCTGATCTCCTGGGTTAATCCAGGAGGGCTTCATACAGTGTGTGTTGATGCCACATACGACCATCCTTGCAGCCCGGAAACAGTCTCACCCTCAACTGAACTCTCGGTCATGTTTAGGATTTAGGGGTAATTTTTATTTTTTTTCTGGTGACTGACCTACAGCGGCTGAATTCAAGAGGCCTCAGAGCACCTTCCTCTAATCAGGCCCGCGACTCCGGCTGCCATCCCACGCTGCCCCGAGCGGACGAGCGTTGCACAGCCTCATCAACACCCGCTGTAGTCAGCGGCGGGGGCAGCTCCTGTCCCGCGGAGGGCTCCTGCCGCCCCGTCAGCACGAAGCTGGGACTGCCCCTGCCTCCCTTCCCGCCTCAGGGGAGAGGGGGTCCGCGCTGAGGCCGCTCTCCTGGCGCCAAAGGCCGTCCGCGAGCAGCCGCGAGGTGCAGGGGATGGGGTGAGGGACGGTGGCGGCCGCCATTGTCTCGCAATGCTGTACGGGCGAGCGGGCGTTCGTTGGCCCGGCGCGTCGCGAGCCCTTTAAGGAGCCGACGGCAGGCAGCGTGCACATCGCCAAGGCAACTGGGGGCGGGCGCCGGCGGCCGCGCTGACGTCGAGGGGAAGCTGAGCAATAACAACAGCGACGCGGGGCGGTGCGCAGGCCGTACCCCTGCGCCTGCGCGGCCTGCGGGCCTGCTTCTATTTATGTGGGGGGGCGCCAAGATGGCGGGGGTGGAGACGGCGAGGAGAACGTAGGGGNGAGAGCCCCCGCGGCCCGAGCCGCCGCCGCTGCCGCCACCGCCGCAGCTACCGCCACCGCCGCGCAGCCGGCAGGAGCCGCCGCCACCGCAGGAGGCGCTCCCGCTCCGCCAGACGGTCCGCCTGGAGGTGGTGCTGAAGGACCCCACCGAGGAGGGCTGCGTAGAGTTCAGCTACCCGGAGCTGCTGCTGTGCGGGGACTCGCGGGTACGGGACCTCCCCTTCCCATTTTCCCTCCCCTCCTGCCGGGACGAGCCCCGACGTGCTTCCTCCTCCTACCGGCAGGCAGCTGACCGCATCCTCGGCTTTGCCGATAACACTATCTGTCTCCCCGTGCTGCTCGGAGATGGTCCCGGCCCAGGGGGCGGCGCCCTGGAGGGAAGTTCGGTGGTCTTGCCGTCTCTCCGGGCTCCTCCTGGTGCTGAGGCTGCGTCTGTACCTGTGGGGGAAGGGGAGGCACCGCACTTGTCCCTGAGCCGACCGAAGGCTCCCGGCTGGCTTTCCCAGTGTCTCCTGGTGTTTGCTGGGAGTAATGGTGGGAGAACGCCAGTGTCTTGTGCCCCGCTTACCCCCAGGTCTCATCCCCTCCCTTTGCCTTCCCGAGGAGGTGTAGAATTGCGTTCTCCCTTCGTGGAAGCTTTTTGCTGCAGCTGAGCGAAACTCTAGCCGTGCTGGTCTGTTTCCTGAATTATCTGTGGCTTCTGTGCAGGTAAATTTAGAGTCGTTAGCCTGGCTCTGCTACAGGCTTTGAGAAACAATGAAGTGGCCATTAGCAGACTTGGACATGAGTATCTGTAGTCTTGGGAGGACAGGGATGAATGAGAGTTAATGCTTGAAACTTTTAACTTCACCTGTAATCGTGAAGAACTTCACGAAAATAAGTGCTTTCTTATTTCCCATGTCTCACAAGCGGGTATTATTTGTAACTCGAACTGCTTAGGTTTTTAAGGAGCAAAGCTTGTAGGCACAACTTTAATAAGAGGGAAGCAGCCAACCAACAGCACCCGGCGTTCAGGTAGGAAGGAGAAACGCGTGTCCTTAAAGCTGGTGACGCTTAAGCTATCCATTCTTGGTGAGTTGAGAAAATGAAGTGCCACTTGTATGCCAGTGAAGTTGCACTTTAAATAGTTGTGGCTTCTCGCAGTTCTGATACTCAGACAGTTTTAGAGAAAACTTAGGTCTTACTGAAAAGGGCAGGGGACAAGGACATCACTTGTACTGAGAAGATTGTGATAGCTTTTTTGATAAAAACAAACCTCAGAGATCAAGTACTGATATTGCCATTGCATTTTTACGTCCAGCACAAACGTTTAAAGCTTCCGTCTTGTGAATTAGCATTTCTGGTGCTTATGATGCCACAGCTGTACTTAGCAGCTTACTCACTTTTTGTTCTGCAGTAGGAGAGATGTACGTACTGATTATGTGTAAATGTGGGAGATGGGAAAATCAATAACTCTGATTTTAATTCCTCTGAGATCTTGTGTTGCAAGTTAGCAAGGGTTCTTTCTGTTCATCCTGCCCTACAGCTGTTGTGGGCAAACAGTGCCAGTTATGGCTCCTCTGTATTGGTGTAGCATAAGCATGCTGCTCTGTGAAATGCTGCCTTCCTGAAGGTGAAAATTGTGTTAGTGTTTGGAAGTAGTTCAATATGTGGAGGTTGATTTTTTTTTTTTTTTTTTTT